>JANUWF010002834.1:0-157500 GCA_026120185.1 Voacanga thouarsii | reverse complement strand
TATATATATATATACATACACACACACACACACACACATCTGTATATATACTAATATATACACACATAAATTAGGGAATAATTGCCAAAAGTTTTAGGGCCATATTGTAACTATTAAAAAATTTAGGGACGAATATAAAATTTTTCGTGGTCATACTATAGATATTCAAAAACTTAGGGACTAATTTGCAAACAATTGGAGTCATTTTACAAATATTTAAAATTTAGGGACCAATTTAAATTTTTTTGCTCATTTTGAAAATATTAAAAAATTTTAAGGACAAATATATTATTCATGTATTAATATATTCCTATATACATATCTATATCTACACACACACACATATATATTTACATAATATATGAATATATATATATATATATATATTCATATTCACATATACACCTATATAAACTATATAAATATATTCATATCTTCATACATATATAATTCATATTCATGTTTATATGTACTTACATATATATATATATATATATATATAAGTACATATAAATATGAATATAAATAATATACACACACACACACACACATATTCATATACTAATACACACAAATAAGTATTAATATACATACACACATACACACACATATATGTTCATATATACATTTATATGCATATTCATACAAATATATATACATACATATATGCTTATTTAGTTATGTTTGTATGTGTGTGTCTATATATAATAGTTATATATATATATATATATATATATATATATATACAACTCATACAAATATATGTAAATAGATATATACCTATTTATTTATGTTTGTGTGTGTGTGTGTGTTGATATATATTTGTATAGACACACAAATATAGGCATATTAAATTAATGATCCAACCGTTAGGTGTAGTAAAATTATTTTTAAAAAAAAGAGTAATTTGACAAATGTTAATGGTAATTGAATATGTTTTATCACATAATCTCTATAAAAATGTTGAAAACCTAACACATTTACAAAGATATGCATATCTAATTAACAATAAAACCATTAGATTTGATAAAATCGCTAAAAAAAAAATTATGACCAAATTTAATGGTAATCGGATTTGTTTTGCCACATTATCTTGCACAATCTCTATAAAAATGCCAGAAACCTAACACATTTACAAAGATAGAAAACCCAAATTAATGATCCAACTGTTACATTTGATAAAAAAAAAAAAAGTATTATGACTAAATTTGAAGGTAATCAGATACGTTTTGCTATAGAATCTGACATAATCTCTATAAAAATGCCCAAATCCTAACATATTTTCAAAGATAGATATATCAAATAAACAATCCAAATGTTAGATTTGATGAAATCGTTATAAAAAGTTTTATAACTAAATTTAAAGGTAATTGGATATATTTTATAACATAATCTAGCTTAATCTCTATAAAATGCCCAAAAGCTAACACATTTTCAAAGACAGGCATATCAAATTAATAATCCAATCGTTAGATTAGATAAATTTGCTAAAAAACTAATATTTCCAAATTTAAAGGTAATTGGATAAGTTTTGTCAGAAAATCTAGCATAATCCCTATGAAAATGCTCAAAACCTAACACATTTATAAAGATAGGTATATCAAATTAACAATTCAAACATTAGATATGATAAAACCACTAAAAAAGTATTATGAGCAAATTTAAAGGTAATTGGATTTGTTTTGCCACACAATCTGGAATAATCTCTATAAACATGCCCAAAACCTAATGCATTAACAAAGATATGCTTATCAAATTAACGATCCAACCAATAGATTTTGTAAAATTACTTAAAACATATTATGACAAAATTTGAAGGTCATCGGATATATTTTACAACATTATATTCCATAATCATTAAAATAAAAAATACACAAAACCTAATGCATTTACAATGATAGGCATATCAAATTAATGATCCAATCTTTAGATTTACTGAAATTGCTAAAAAAAGGTATTATGACCAAATTTGATAGTAATCAGACATGTTTTTCCATATTATCTGGCTTAGTCTTTATATAACAATCCAAAATCTATGGCATATACACTATTTAAAAGTTTGGGGACTAATTTGTAAAATTTTTGTAATTATATTTTAAATATTCCAAAATTTAATAGCCAATTTATAAATTTTTAGCGATCATTTTATACTTATACAAAATTGAATGAACAATATGTAAAATTTACGGTCATGTTTTATAGATTTAAAAATTTAGGTACCAATTTGTAAAAATTTTTAGGTGATATTGCGAATATTTTAAAATTTAAGGACAATCATTTTGTAATTATATAAAATATAAAGACTAATTTACAAAATTTTTGGGGTCATGTTGTAAATATTTAAAAATTTAAAGATAGGTATTAGCTAGGAAGTGAAAATTTTGTTGTTAAAAATATATGTAATAACTATTGAGGTTATTATTTTTAGTTAGGAAATAAATTTTTGTCGCTGATGTCATTAGCATTCAAACGTAAATTTTCCTCACTAATACACCATTTCCTAACTAAAGCCAACACTTTTGTTAGGAAATAACAATTTTGTTACTGAAGGTCTTGATCAGTAGCAAAAAAAGTTTTTTGTCATTGAAGACAAAATTTCCTAGCTACAGGGTACTTTTAGTGACAAATTTTTTTTCCTACCAAAATTTTGTCGCCAATGTATCAATATTGTCATTTTTTCTAGAAGATTGGAGGCCCAGGGATGTACAACTTCTGTAGGCCGGTTTCTCTTTGGAACAATTGGCGGCCCAAGGAAGTTTGCAAAGAAAGCCTTCTGTTGAGTGAGATTTTGAAGATCCATGACTTTTGGGCCATAAATACCACTCCATAGCTTCAAAACGAGAAAGAGAGAGAGGGAGAGAGAGATCTTGAAAAATTGGACTTAGGGTTTCTCTCTAAGAACCCTAGGTTGAGAGCTTGTACACAAAAGGAAGAGAAAAATCAAAGGATTCAAAGAGGAAGAAGCGAAGATTGCAAGGAGATCTCAAAAAGAGGAAGAAGATGATTGTAATCTTACTTTGTCATTTTTGTGCTAAGATTTAATTTTTAATTGTAATAAAGGGTTGTACCCTATTTTATGCCTTGGGTTGATATATTTTGCTTGAATCTATGATTTTTACTTAATGGTATTTGTTGTGATTGTATTATTTTGGTTGAGTTGGGCTTTAGTTGAATCTCTTCAATTATTTATTCTACCTTAATGATTTCGAGAGATCGGTTAAGGTTTGAACACAATTTAGCTAATTTTACATGTTCCACCTTTAATTAACTTGAGAGGGAGATTAGACATTAGGGTTAAGTACTAAAAGGTTTATGGAATTGCTTGGAGGTAGGGACTTTGTGGCTTCCGAATAATTTGGAAATGTGAGTGATGATTAATGCATCATTGGGTTTGGTTGATTAGGTAGAGATACCGATTAATTGAATTTAAGGATTAGAGATCTTATAACTCAAGAGAAAGTGAGATTGATATTTGACTCACATCGGTTCCTACAGTTAGAATTTATGGATCTGAGTGGATACTCAATTTTTAGATGTTTAATGGGGGAATTCCTTTGTTACACGGCTTTTATCTCTTTCTGATTCTTTAATGAACTGTTGACTCTTTTCATGTGTAAGAACTTGATTTATTCCCTAGTGTAGTTAGTGAAGTATACTTTACATTTTTATTTGGCTGAATAATGAGAAAAGAAGTAGGTGTAATTTCGGCGTTCCCTAAGGTTCTTTGATACTTGCTAATGATATTGTTACTACACGATAGATGTACTTGCCTATATGTGTATGATGTGTGATTTGATTTGTCATTTTAATTTTGTAAAACTTGTGTCATTATGGGCCACTATTGAATTTAATTTCTACATACACGCAAGCACACATCAGGTTTGTGGTCCAGCTCAATATAGATAGATATCTCCCTTTAAAAGGTAGAGATTCACTAACAATTTATTAGCAATATAAATTTTACAATTCTGACAACTCAAAAGTGTGCTCTAAATTGCATTCCATCAAATTATAGGTTCTTACATCGCTTAAAAGCTAATGTGCAAAATAAGGCTTGGGCTGAAAGATGAATTTGTAATGCTTACCTAATTAAAGAAGTATCAACGTTCTTTTCCTACCATTTTAAGCCATTGGTTTGAACAAGGCGTAGACAAGTGGCTTGCAATGAAGAGGTTGCAACTGAGCATAGGCCAGCACAATCTTTGCTGTTAATTTATAATGTTCCAGGATGGACACTGGGGAAGATCCAAACTTGATTCCTAAAATTGTAGGAATTCAAAGGTACTAGAAACTACATCTTACTAAAGTATGAAAACATGTAACCTTATATAAGGGATTTGTCCACTAATTTACGATACCAACACCCAGGTATCATAGAGCTAGAAGTGAGAGGATAGAGAATGAATTTAGTGGATGGTTTAAAAATTACATAATTTCTCTAAATAATACTTGATTTTGAGTGTATGTTAAATATCTCGAATACAAACTTAGGCATTTTCAAATTTCTTGTTGGTGCTTGATCTAATAAATAGGGTTGCAAACAAATGTTTGCAAATCTTTCGTGGGGACCGTCGAGATAGGTGAAATCATTTTCAGAATATTTAATTAATGGTTACCAATTTTACACAAGTAAGCACACTGAAGGTTGGAAAAGTATCAACCATGGAGCTTGTGTCAAAAAAATGAGCATAGTGGTATTGATTATTATGGGGTGAAAAAGGAAGTTATTAAAGTTCAATTTCCTAGTCATCCAATACAAACAGTTGTGTTTTTTAAGTGTGATTGGTTTACCTTACACCAAATCAGGGAATGAGAGTACACTATCAATATAATTCAGTAGATATTAACCATAAGAGGAGTTACCCTAAATATTATCTTTTTATATTAGTCCAGCAAGCACATCGAGTATACTTTGCTATATATCCAAGAGCAAAAAACCAAAATCTAACTGGATGGCAGTATGCAAAACAGAAGCTCAATATGTGATTGATGCACTCAGTAATAACAGGGCTTGCCAAGAAGAAGTTGATGACAATGCTACAATGAGTTTATCTTTGATAGTCAATCTTCGCCCTTTTGCACATGGAGAAGGCGTAAATGAGTTGCTAGACATTTAGGAAAAAGGCATTAGATTGGGATCAGGATTGAACCATAATGAAGAAGATGATGAGAAGGGTGATTGGGAAACAAATTCTCCGGCAGAAGTTAATTTTGAGGAATACATTTTAGAAGATGACTTAAGTAAATAGTTTATCTTGGCTGAGATTATTTTGTGTTTATTAGTTTTTCATCATTCTATCTTGGTATTGAACCACAGAGAAGGAGTTGACAGTTTTCTTTAATATTTATATGCAAGAATATGTGACCATTTTCTTTTCATACTTTCAGTTTTTGAACTATGTTTTCCCTGTTAAATATGTCTACTGGAGAGCAGCACCTTTTGATGATGCTGAGTGTACTCGAAGGCCATCATCTAGGCATGCTCTTGGGATACCAATCCCTGATTAGTATTTGAGGGATGCACTACCCAGGCAGGAAAGGGCTTCCCCTGCAATTCCATCATCTACAACTTAACATCCCTGGATCTCAGAAGCAAGATCCCCAACCATTGATTATATCATGAGCAGATAGGTGTGTTTAAAATTTATAATACATGCATTAAATTATTGTGTAATATATTTTGCATAATTTTAGCACATATTCATGCATAATATTAGGTTATGGCTATATTTTAAATTCAATAACATTTAATTTTTTTGTTTCATTATATTAATCCAAAATTTCCATGTCTCATTAATTTCTTTTGTATTCTTTTACAATATACTGATGCATTTTTTAATTTCTTTATAATTAATTGAGTATATTTCACTCACTTTAATTTCTATATTATGTTTATTTTGACAACAAAGATTTGTTGTTTCCCATCAATGTGTATCAGAGATCACCTTGATATTCCAGTGGTATTTTGACTAACCTTATAAGACATTTGTGGATGTCTCGATAAACATGAAGAACATCTAGTTTAAAGATACTAATTATTGTATAAATGCATAAAATTAATTCATTTTGTATTTCATATATATATTTTTACTCATTTATTATGTACTAACAACTTGAAATATAATATATTTTTTTAGAAGACTTTCCATTGTGCTGATGATCATAGTAATGTTCGACTAGGAGCGTAAGTGTAGTAGCTGCCTTTCAGAAATTTTGTCGAAGGTTCGGAAGGCAATCGCTACAGGTCAGTCCCTTTCATGGATCGACTTTCAGCATTAGGAGAGATGAAGCAGCATTGGAACACACATGAGTTGTAGTGGATCTCTATCACTGCTTGGAGAAAGAAGGATCAGGCCACCTCCACTCATATTGGAGGCTCGATCTGTTCACTATCCTCTAGGGCTATATGGTAATTTTCTTCAATTATTCACATATTTCTTCGTGTAAATTATTTTTAGTCAATATTTTTATAAGTAATTATTGTAATTGCAATGACAGTAGATGAGCACTGACTTTAGCCAAGGTTGAATAGTACAAGAGGTAGCATACATTTCAAAGTAGGGAAAGAAAAATGCAGTATGCCTGTGAGTGCTCTCGCAAGACATTGGTAGCAATTTACAAATTCTTAATTATAAAATACTTTCTAGTTAGTAACATTTTACTTAATACAATATTAACTTCGAAATCAATTTTAGAAGGATGTGACGGTTGCGAAGGAGTGCCATACTTAGGCTTCTTCCACTAGTTCTACTAGTGTTACCTCTTCTACCATCCTAGATGAGAGGGCTCTCTTTATTGAGGTGGCAAATGAGTTCAATCGAGAATTTGTGTTTGGATTTGGCTAAGAGATGACTCGAGCCAGGCATTAGCTCCAACAATGTTTCTTGCCATCCATACAGTCCTCTACACCCACTGATATATAGTAGATAATATAGAAGAAGCTTGAGGAGTGGGTACACTAGTGAGAGATGATTTAGTTGCAAAATAATTTTACTAGATGGATGACACAAATGTCAGAAAATTTCGGATTACCCCCACCATCAGTGCAACCAATTATGGCAGATGACGAAGTGACAGGAATGTGTGTAGCTTTATCCCCCTTCCCCTTTGCCCCTTAAGATCCTTATCCTTCGATGCATTCTTATCCTCGTTCTTCGCCCCTTCCATCAGCTGGTGCTAGTGTCCCATAGCCTAGGGATTTTATTGTAGATGTTATCATGTATATTATATTTACATTATATTAAATGTTTGTAGTTATAAATTTATTTTATTTTATTGAGATGATTATTTCTTTTTCAATTTAATGAAATCAGTTTATATATTGTTGTGAATTCAAATATCATGTGGTATATATTGTTTGGATATGGTATATGGTGTAGGGGGTTTGAAATAATTTCCAAATGGACCTCGAAAGGGGAAAAAGAAAATAGCTACGGATTAGCTAGAGAAAAGTGAAGAAAATTTTGCTATGGTTTACCGATGGTTTTGCTACAGAAAAATTTAAATTTCAATAAAATGGATATCTAAAAATAGGGCCGTCACTGAACCTTATCAAATTTGCTATGGTTTTGCTACAGTGAGGAAAAGCCGTTGCTAATCCCTAGAAAGATGTGCTAGGGTTTAGCAACGGTAAATTCAACACCAACGTTAATCCGTTACAAGTTTGCTAGTGTTTTGCTATGGCAAAATTTAGTAAAACGGATATTAAAAAGATATGGTCATCGCTAATCCCTCCCTGAGGTTGCTAAGGTTTGCTAGGGCTAGGAAATTATTTCATTTTAAAATAGATATTACAAAAATTGGATGTCATTGCTAATCCTTGGCAAAATTTACCAGGGTTTTGTTATGGCTAGTAAATTAATTTTCTTAAGAATATATATTGTGAAAATAAGGAACCGTTGCTAAACTTTTGCTGTAGTTGCGACAGATTTGCTACAATAAAAATTAATTTCTTTAAAAATCATAATTAGAAAAATTAATAATTGGCTGAAAACACTCTTGTGTTTATTCCATATATCTCAAGGTATTTATACAAGATACCTAGACCTATTTAAGGTAAGCCAACTATACATTACAAATATAGAAACAATTACAGGAATTAATTACAGCTATAATTCCTAAATATGTGTAACTATATATGCTAAGTCTCCCCCTCAAGTTGGTGCATAGATATCACACATGCCCAACTTGGACAATGATGCATAAAATGGTCCACTAGTAACAGCATGAGTCATTATGTCAGCCAGTTGTTCTGCACTGTTAATGTACGGAACCTCTATCATACCAGAATCCAGACTATCCTTGATATAATTCCTGTCAAGTTCAATGTGCTTAGTTCAATCATGTTGAACTGGATTGTTAGCGATCTCAATAGCTACTGTGTTATCACAATACAGTACCATAGGTTTCTTTGGACCAAACCCGAGTTCTGTCAAGAGAATTTTTAACCAAGCAAGCTCTGTGGTTGCATGATAAAGAGCCCTGTATTCAGCTTCTGCACTAGATAATGACACTACATTCTGTTTCTTACTCCTCCAAGTCACCAAATTACCTCCAACAAATGACACATAGCCTGAAGTAGACTTTCTATCTAACTTAGAGCCAACAAAGTCAGAGTCTGTGTAACCAACAATATCCAAGTGCCCATGTTTGGAGAACATAATACCTTTACCTGGAAAGGACTTCAGATAAGCCAAAATACAATTCACTGCATTTATGTGTCTATCACTTGGATTGTGCATAAACTTACTGACAACACTAACTGCATATGATAGATCAGGCCTAGTATGAGTCAGATAAATCAACTTCCCCACTAGTCTCTGATATCTCTCCTTGTTAGTTGGAACTTGATCAGGATAGATAGCCAGGCCATGATTCATCTCAATAGGAGTATTTACAAGTTCACAGACAGAATTACCAGTTTCAGCTAAGAGATCTAAAATATACTTCCATTGAGATAGGAAAAGTCCTTGCTTGGACTGAGATACTTCAACACCCAAGAAGTATTTTAGAACCCCCAAGTCCTTCATCTCAAATTCCTTGGCCAAATAGCTTCGAAGTTTCCCTATCTCACCAACATTACTACCTATAACAATCATATCATCAACATAAATAATAAGCAAGGTAATATCATCATGCTCTCACTTATAAAATAAAGTATGATCCACTAAAGCTTGCTTAAAACTATACGCCTTCATCGAGTAACTCAACTTGCCAAACCATGCCCTTGGCGATTGTTTTAACCCATACAATGCCTTTTTCAGCTTACACACATTACATTTCCCTAGTGTAAATCTTGGAGGAGGATCCATATACACCTCCTTGGTCAAATCACCATGGAGAAAATTATTTTTTACATCAAATTGGTGTAATGGCCAGTCTAGATTGACTGCAAGAGATAGAATGACTCGAACGGTGTTCATCTTAGCCACATAAGCAAAAGTCTCATGATAGTCAATCCTATGGGTTTGAGTGTAACCCTTGGCCACCAGTCTAGCCTTATACCTTTCAACTATCCCATCTGACTTGTATTTCACTGTAAACATCCACTTGCATCCTACTGTCCTTTTCTCCCGTGGCAACTCAACCATCTCCCAAGTAGAATTTTTTTGAAGGGCCTTCATCTCCTCTTCCATAGCAATCTTCCACTTAGGGTCTCCAAGGGCTTCCTAAAAATGACTAGGAATAAACACAGAAGACAACTGAAGAGAAAAAGCTAGATGAGCATTAGACAAACGGTGATAAGAGATAAAATCAGAAATAGGATAATTGACATTAAAAGATGACTTGGAAAACCCCAACCTATCAGGTTCTCTATATTCATGAAGGGGATATCTTCTACCATGATCGTGATCCATAACTGGTAGAGTCAAAGTAGTAGAATCTATCTCTGAAGTTGAAGTGGGAAGAGAAGGAACACATACCTCAGGGTTAATAGTAGAAGAGTCATCTGATGGCATGGTAGCATCATCAAGAGGGGCACTAGAATCAAGAGGAGGCATAACAGTGGTATTCTGTTTTCTTCTTGTATAGCCTTTTTGAAATAACCTAGCTGGTCTTTCATCATTTCCCTCTTTAAATTCAAACTCAACCTCAGCTGAACAAGTATCATCTAAAGATTCCTTATTCTCCACAATAGCTGAGTTCTCCCTCTTAGTCCACATCCACAACTTCTTCTCTTCTAACCATAACCGTTCATCTTCCTTACTACTAATCTCCCCCTGAAGAGGAATCATAGAGACATCTCCAGAAAAATACAACCCTTGTTCACAAAACTGAACATCTATGGGAATATAATATTTACCTGTAGGAGGATGAAAACATTTATAGCCTTTTTGAGAATTAGAGTAACCAAGAAAAACACATTTGAGAGCATGTGGATCAAGCTTATCCCGATATATAGAGTGGACATGAACATAGCATACACAACCAAAGACCTTAGGGCAAATATTTAGAGCAGAAGGGATAGAGTGAAATTATGACAACATCCGTAAAGGAGTTTGAAAATTAAGGATATGAGCGGGCATGCGATTAATAAGAAAGACTGCAGTCATGACAGCCTTAGCCCAAAAACATTTAGGAACATGCATAGTAAAGCTCAAAGCCTGAGCAACGTCAAGGATATGACGATTCTTACGCTCTGCTACCCCATTTTGTTGTGGTGTGTAGGCACAAGTTGTTTGGTGGAGGATGCCATGTTCTAGGAAGAACTGGGTAAGAGATTGATTTACAAACTCATTACCATTATCAGAATGAAAAACTTGGACCTGAGTATGAAACTGTGTTACAATCATTTTGTAAAATTGAGGAATCACTTGTATAGCATCACTTTTAGATTTCATCAAATATACCCAGCTCACTCTAGTGCAGTCATCAATAAAAGACACAAAGTATTTATGGCCAGAGGCAAATGAAGTAGAAAAAGGACCCCATACATCAGTGTAAACACACGAAAAATGAATAGAACTCTTATTGAAGCTAGTTTTGAAAGGAACACGATGGTTTTTAGCATAAATTCATTGTTCACATCTTAAACAAGAGATAGCAACATTGCGAAACAATTTTGGAAATAAACGCTCTAAATAAGGAAAAGATGGATGCCCTAGATGACAATGCCATAAAAGAATCTTCTCTCTATCAAATGACTTGCTCTCTACTTGAAGGCCATGGCTAGGTTCAGATTGAAACTACGTAGCCCCCTCTAAGTAATAAAGACCGACTCTTTCCCTACCAATGCCAATCGTCCTCTTCGTACGTTTGTCCTGAAAAATACAATGAGTGGAATCAAATATTGCAGAATAATTAAGACTTTTGATAATCTTACTAATGGAAAGAAGACTATTAGAAAGAGCAAGTGCAAGTAAGACAGATGACATGGAGAATGTAGGAGAAATTGAGACACTCCCGACTCCTGTAATTGGCATAGAGGTCCCATTAGCAACCTGTACAGACTTGACATGTGAAGACATTAGAAGGAAAGGATAGAAGAATTACTAGTCATATGGTCAGTGGCCCCTGAATCAATAACCCAAGTGTTAGAATTACCTTAGTGAGCAGACACTTGAGAGACATGAGAAGCAGAAGGTGGAGAAGTATCAATAACAGCAATCTGAGTAGATTTCTTATTTTTCCTCTCAGCTTGTTTAAGTTAACACCATTCCGGATATCCATGCTTCTTCCAACAAACCTCTATGGTATGCCTGGTACTATTGCAATGAGTGCAGATGCGAGAATTGGAAGCGACAGAATTCACAGGAACAGAAGGAGTCAACTGAGAGGTGCTTTTTTGAATCATTAGAGCTGAAGCTTCAAAATGATTTTCTATTCCCATAGTGACCTGTCTCTGCACTTCACGACGAACGAAAGAGTAGGCTTCTTCCAAACTTGGTAGAGGGGAAGTAGCCAAAACACGACTACTAACTTGATCCAAATGGTGATCAAAACCTGCAAGAAACATATAGATGCGATCCTCTGCAATACGCTTCCTTTGTTTCTCGATATCAGTAGCACATGTCATGTCTTTGGTCCTACAATAATCAAATTCCATGAAAATTGAATTTAACTCGTTGTAATATTCCGGCAGAGGTCGACCACCCTGGCGCAATTGGAATGACCTCTTCATCAGTTCATAGACTTGGAAAGAGTCAGACACATCAAGATAGCTCCTCTTAACCGCATCCCAAACTTCTTTAGATGTCCCACACTGAACAAAGTGTGACATCAGATTATCAGTTATGGAATTAATAAGCCAAGACTTGACAAGAGCATCTTCAACTTCCCATTCATCATAACCCGGATCATCTTCTGCAGGTGCAGCCTTTCGTCCAATAATATAACCCTTCTTCTTTCTGCCAGCAATATGCATCTCTAAAATCTTTGACCAAACACGATAATTAGCACCATCCAATTTAATATGGATTGGAGAAGAGGTTTCAATAATGGTCACCATCGAGAGTTTCTTGCTATCGGGGATCGCTTCATTGTCAGTTTTGGTAGCCATGATAGATGATAACTAGCGCGATTCGCTACAGTATCCGCGCGCTATAGTATCGCCGCCGCTACAGTGTTGCTACAGGGCAGAGAGGTGGCGCCGGACAGGGCAGAGGAACCGGTGCCGGCTATGCACTGTTGACACGAACTTCGGGGTGATAAAAAATTGGTGAAATAGATCGGAACAAAGTGGAACCGACATCGGCTCCTGTAGCCAAGGTGGCGCCTGCTGCGTTCTGGAATGCTTTGTGCAGAATTTGGAAAAAATCGGTGAACGAGTAGAGAACCAGAACATAACCGATGCCGGCTCCGAGAGCCAAGGTGGCGCCAGCTGTGCTCTGAAGAAAAGGTGGGATTGTGATTTTTCTATGTGGTTTTTGGTAATCTATGGAGTTTTAGTATCTTCTAACTTCTACTCGGCCAAGAACATTGCTCCAATGAGTTTAGACACTTCCCAAGCCTATAAATAGATGGAAAACACAAGGAAAAGGGAGAATTCATTGATCATCACGGAAAATCACTCAAATTAAAGGAGGAATTCTTCAATTTAAGGAGGGTTGTACAAGAAGGTTTTCAAAGGAAGAAGAATGAGACTTGTCTATGAGTGCTTTCTTTTACTTTGTTTTCTTTTTCTTGAACAATAATGTATTAATTGTTTTATTGTAATTTGACATTGTTTTAGATACTCATGATTGTTAGAGTTACTTTGATATTTTGATTAATTGATTGTTATTCTTGGTATTTAATTACTTGTACTTATTATGAGATTAATTGAATATTTCAGTCCATTAACTTTCTTGAAAAAAAGGTCGATGGTAGTTTTGATTCATTAGTTTCATATTTGTTGTCTCTTAACTTGCTTGAAAAAAAAGGTTAATTGCGAAGAACTAGGTAATTAAAGGTTAATTGATGTCTGCCAGAATATGGATTCATTGGTTAATTTCATGTTTAAGTTTGCTAGAATATGGAAATTTAATCAAGGATTATGTTTTATGCATCCTTTGGGTGAATTAGTTGAGACAGAATATGTGATGCTAATTTGTCTAGGAGATAGTGATTTCATGAATTGAAAAAGAAGTGAGTCTATCTTAATCCTTCATGATGCCAAGAGAATGATTAGTTATGATAATGGTTAGGTTCTTTAAGATCATGTTTGTCTAAACAATGGCTTGAGTTACATAATTCTCCATCATTGACATGTATATATTTTATTTTATTTCTTTTTCACTTTATGGAGTTGGTTAAACAATAAAAGAAAAGTGATTAATGTATACTTGTTCCTTGCGGATCGACACTCGTTTGAACCCTATACTATGTTAATGATGAGTACGCTTGCTCATATGTGTAATTTGGGGTTAACGTTTTAATGGAAACTTGATTAGGAATGTGCTTAGTTTTTATATGATTTTTATAGCCAAATCTATACACAACAAATAGCAATGCTGAAATCCATAAAAATACTCCTAAAACTTGCCGTTCATTATAATTATGAGATTTGGCAAATGGATATAAAAATAGATTTCTTTAATGGAAGCTTGATAGAGGAGGTATTTATGTCACAAACGAAGGGTTTCACATCTAAAGATCACAAGCTACAAATGCCCATTTATAGACATAAGCAAGCTTCTACGAGTTGGAACATCTATTTTGATGAAATAATCAAAGAGTTTGGTTTCATCAAAAATATGGATGAACCTTCTGTATACAAGAAGATTAGTGGAAGTGAAATTATTTTCCTATTACTATATATTGAAGATATATTGCTAGTAGGAAATAATGTCTCTACATTTCAATCAATCAAGATTTGGTTATCTAATAAGTTCTCCATGAAAGACATTGGAGAAGTAACCTATATTCTTAGAATAAGAATCTATAGAGATAGATCACAGAGGTTGCTTGGGCTTTCATAGCCAACATATAGAGATAAAATACTAAAGAGGATTAGTATCGATCAATCTAAGAAGAGATTCTTACTTATGACCTATGGGATAAGCCTTTCAAAATTTATGTATCCTAAGATACAAGATGAAAGGGATTACATGAGTAAGATATCATATGCCTTAGCTATTAGATCTACCATGTATGTTTTGATATCTACTAGACCCAATGAGTTTAATGCTTTTACTAACAAGTAGATACTAATCTAACCCTAGAGAAGGTCATTGGGTGGCTATGAAGAATATCTTGAAGTACTTAAGAAGGACTAACAATGTATTCTTAGTATATGGAGGAGAAGATGACTTACAAGTTAAAGGATAATTATAAAGATAATTATAAATCCCAATTAGGTAACGTGTTCACTTTTGGAGGTGGGGTAGTTAGTTGGAATGGTTCCAAAAAAGACTTAACTACCGAATAAACTACAGAAGCTGAGTACACGGTAGCTTTTGAAGCTGCTAAGGAGGCGGTTTGGATCAAGAAGTTCGTGACAGAACTAGGAGTGATACCTAACATTGTTGATCCAATACCCTTGTATTGTGATAATAATGAAGCCATTTCACAAGCAATAGAACCACGGTCTCCTCAATGATTCAAGCATATACTTAGGCACTATTACTTGATTAGAGAAATCATTGATAGAAAAAGTATAAAGATAGTGAGAGTTCCCATTGATTAGAACATAGCTGATCCACTCATAAATGTGTTATCCCAAAAGAAACATAATTGTCATGTTCAGTTATTTGGTATTCAATACATGAATGATTAGGTCTAGTGCAAGTAGAAGATTGTTAGGATTATACCCTATAAGTAATCATATATTTATTATACTTTGCATATTGAAATCAATAAAAAGCATTCTTTATCTTTCAGTTCCCTTGTTTTATATATGCATGTGTATAGTATTAAGGAAATTATGATAGAAATTATAATGTGAGATTCCTATTATACTACGTAGTACTTATACTTAAACTAGACTTAGTCATAGTATTAATAAGATAGGACATCATTAATGCACAAAGACTAACATGTGCTATACTTCATAATTTGATCAAGTTGTAGTTCTTAAATCCATGAGTATTGTGAAACTCAAAGTTAACACGTGGATGTCTGTTATGCGAACAAGTTTATTAGATTACCTAACTATGAAATAATCACATTGAAAACTATTTAGTGCTAGTGATAGAATCTCACCATAGCAACGGTACAAGTATCCTTCGACTTGAGATCTCCAAGGTACTTTGTTTACCAAGCATTGCATTTTGATTCTAATTTTAGGAGTCTCATCTAGGGCTGCCTATATGTTGGATATTAGATACAATGTAATATAAACAAAAATAGCTGAAAGGGTCAACAAAGAATTCATTCCTAATAGTAGGAGTGAATATCTTAAGGCCACTTGTAAGAGTTATTACTCGAGAAGTCCTTGGCCAAGGCGACTATGGGTTTGAGTTAATTCTAATTGATACACATATTAAGTAATCGATTCCAGAACAAGTACAAATTAACTCAAGCAAGAAGTAATTATATTCTAGATTGAGCTAGCACCAATTCCATACTCTTAATCGAAGGAGATATTGTATGGTGAAAGGTGTTTATTGACTGATGTGTTCTATTGATAAGTTCAAGTCATGCCACTTGACTTTCTGGACTTTTGGGTAGTCAAGATACATTGGTAGATGCCACTTATGATCTGTTTAATGTGGATTTATTAATTGGAAGATTAACAAATCAATTCAAACACATAAAGGATTATTAATTCTATAATAGTAGAATTAGTTCACCATTAGATAGCAAATTGATCGAAAAACCTAATAGGTCACACACAATGGAAGATTGCTCAAGATATTATATGATAATATTATATGGTTAATTTGTTTAAACTAACAATAGGAATTATGAGCTGATTATAAAGTATTTTAATCATCGAGGTCGAAGTTGTAAAATTGGATTTTGAGACACAACGGGTGCAGATTCCATTCCCAGAAAGAGTGTCGGCTTAGCTCTATTCTAAAAGTCGAGTTTTGCCTTATTTTACTTTGTTTTGAATAGACTAGAATCAGCATCAGATCAAAAAGTTGAACCTGCACTAGCACAACTTTGAGTTAGTGGATTGTCAGCGTAAAATCATTGAACCAGCAATAGCTCAATGTGCCACTGGCGTTACCCTGTGGTGGTGGAAGATGTTTTAGAAATAACACAAGCACCTCTATTCCTCTCGATATATATATATATATATATATATATATATATATATATATAACTAGTTTGGGAAAAGGTTTCCTAATGGTTTGATGGTCTTTTGGAAAGATAGAAAACTACGTTTTTCTCTTTTCTTCTTCTGCACAAATTGAAATCTACACAGCCATCAATAAGATTTGGATAGCACTGAATCGTTGGTGGCTTTCTTGTATGCCAATTCCTTGTTGATCAATATTAGAGAAATTCCTATTCTTGAAATTTGGTAGTTCATGCTTAAACAATTACAAAAGGGTTTCAGAGACAATTCTTAGAGGGAAAATTTAAAAGCTGCAATATTTGAGGTAAAGAATCTTATTTTTCTTATTCATGACATGTCTAATACATACGAGTGATCCTGTTATGCGGGTTTCATTTTAATTTCCACTGTGCTTATATTTTATATAGCATGATTGGATTCCAACAGCTTAAGCTTGTCCCCAAGCAAACACTTAAGATAAGGCAAAACAACTTATCTCATCAACAAATCCATCCATAACAAAGCTATAACATTCTTCCAACTTTAAACATAAACTTGTCATTCATTTAACCCTTTCAAAACTTTACAAACTCGTGTATTATACCAAATATTTCTAAGGCCCTCAAAGTTAAGTTGAACAAGCTCATACTCGGTACAAAATATTTATTTCACCCTTTAAGCTAAACATAGACAACATAAATTGTATAAGTCAATTCATTTAACTAATTCAATCATCACGAAATCAAATTTGCATAACTTTAAGTAGCAAAATAATGAAACACTCCATTTTTTTTACAAAACAATCTCTCTCTTTTTTTTTTTTTTTTTATAGACTTAGGGAATTGATAGCCTCAAGTGAATGGATTTCTCTTCACTTACCGTATTGGCCTCCTTATATTCATCA
The DNA here is from genome assembly GCA_026120185.1 of Voacanga thouarsii. Taxonomy (NCBI): domain Eukaryota; kingdom Viridiplantae; phylum Streptophyta; class Magnoliopsida; order Gentianales; family Apocynaceae; genus Voacanga; species Voacanga thouarsii. The sequence continues at coordinate 139,951 of JANUWF010002834.1, read as the reverse complement.
TTTTTTTTCTTCTTTTTTCTTTGCTTAGGGGAATTGATAGCCTCAAGAGAGTACACCGAACAATATTTGTTACTCCCCTCTGTATTGGTCCCCATAATCAAGCTTTTAAAAAAATATATAAAAGCCCATTTTTTCACTCAATTTTTCCAACTAATATTTTTTCAACTCACTAATCAACAATTTTTCCACACGTTATTTTTTAGCCAAAGGACATGCGCTTTGCATTCCTGGACCTTTTTTGTCCTCTCTATCCTTATTCACAACTCAAAGTTAAATAAATTATAAATCTATGAAACAAGAATTAATCAAAAACTTTTTCGTATTTCATCACATCATCCATATTCAAACTTAAAGAATAAAATAAAATTCAAATACTAAAATAAAATCCAGGTTAACTTAAAATTTCAAGATTTAGCAATATTCAACTTAATACACAAGTTTGCTTGAAAAAAATCCATTCAAACTGAATGACAAATCCATATCCAAAGCTAGAAAGATAAATAATAAACTCATTATAGACAAACCATACCAATTTCATGCCAAAAATAATTTTTTTTTAAATCATGTAAAAATAAAAAAAAATTATCCCAAATTCTTCTTAAGAAAAGCCACTACAATTCTAAAAAAAAAAAAGGCACTTGATAAAGCATTAAATTCCTCCCTAACATTTAAATTGGACATTGTTCTCAGTGGCCTAAAATAGCACAATAAAGCATGTCCAATGGACTCAAAAATAACGAGGGAAAAGAATTAGAAAATACTCTCGCATGTTCCACAGATTCCAAATAATCATTCAAATAGTTGAATTCCAGCATGAAAAGCATAGTTCTTGACAATGTTGAGACATCCCTAATCAAAAACCAAAGAAACACAACAAAACATAAAAGTAGAAAAGAAAATTAGATACAGAAAAGATAAGTAAAATATAAGAAGAAGTCATTAGAATTCAAATAGGAGAAAAAAATAAAGATAGAAATAAGAAAAGGAATATGAAATATCTCAATCATTGACATCATGGAGTATGATATTAGGATGCTCCAATTTGCTATGTGCTTCTCCAAAGTTGGGCGTAACTCAATTACCATTTACCTTGTAAAGGCCCTTCGTCGGATAAGAAACCACAATAACTCTAAATGGACATATCTTATTGACCATGTTTGGTCCCAACCACCCTGATTTTAGCTTATGCCAGATGAGCCGGAGTCTAGAATTGAACAATAACATCTTATCACCTTTTTTGAATTCGTGGGTTCCAATATGGTTGCTTTCCATGGAGTCCACACATCTTTGAATAACTTGATCTGTGAAACATTTGAATAAGGGTCCTTCCAAAAATAGTTCTTTACTTCATAGAGGGACTTCTTCTTTTGTTGTGTAGTGCAATCCTTAGGAAGAATTCCAGCAGTTATGTAATTAGCAAAAATTGCAAATCATGGTGTTCGAGAAAATTTACCTTCAATAAACATGAGTTGTTCATTTGGAAACATAATTAATCCATGCCTGACATATGGCCATCTCTAATTAATGACGGACCATATGTTAGGCATAGATAGTAACGGATTAGCGACAGACCTTTATTCATCTCTAATTAGCGACGAGTTTGTGTCGACTTTTTTTTAATTGCTCATTAGCACTAATAAAGGTGAAAGCCATGCAAATCCATCACTAGCTAGCAATGGCTTTTCAACAGCCTTTTTTAATATTTGATTAACACTAAATAATTAAAGTGTCATCGCAAATCCACTGCTAATTAGTGATGGATTTGTGACGGTCATCCAATATTGAAAAATAAGTTTATTTTTCAAAATTTGAAAAATAAGCCGTACAAATTCATTGCTAATTTGCAACGGATTTGTTATAGCCACCCAATATTCGAAAATAAATTTGTTTTTTAAAATTTAAAATATATGTCATTGCAAATCCATTGCTAATTAGTGATGGCTTTGCAATGACTATTCAAAATTTGAAAATAAATTTATTTTTAAAAATTTGAAAAAATGAGCCGTCACAAATTCATTGCTAATTAGTTGCGGCTTTGTGATAACCATCCAAAATTTGAAAATATATTTAATTTTAAAATAGCGATTGCTTAGCAACAAATTTGCGATGGCTCATTTTTTTCAAATCTAAAAGAAATTATTTTCAAATTTTGGATGGCTGTTGCAAAGCCATCGCTATTTGCAATGGATTTGCAATAGCCATCAAAACTTTGAAAGTAAATTTATTTTTTTGAATTTGAAAAATTCGCCATTGCAAAATCCTTTGCTAATTAGCTATGGATTTGCGATGAAAAATTGGGTCATCGCTGATCCATCACAAATCTGTTCCAAATTCATTGCTAATCCACAGAAAAAATATACTATATAATTAATATATAACACAATAAATCAGTAGACCAACAATAACATAGTGGTGTAGCACATGATCCCCCACAACAAAGATGTGGGTTTGAGCACCTGGGTCTAACATAATCTGTTAATACCCTTCACAGGTTGGATGGGGCGGGCGGGGCTGGTCCGATTAGCCCTGGTCTAGACTCTAATAATTTTTTTAAACAAAAATTTTTGGCCATTGATAACCTATCTCTAAATTAATTAGTTTTTTAAAATAAAAAATTTTGGCCATCGCTAAATTAATTAAATTTTGTTAAATACAAGTTTTTTCTATCGTTAAATTAATTAAATAATTTAAATAGATTTATTTTCATCACTAATTAATCACCGTTAATTATAATGTCATCAATTAAATAGTCATCACAAATCGCTAATTACGACGCCCATTTTAGAAATGGTCATAATCCATTGCTAATCCGTCACTATGCTCGATTAGTGACGAATTAATGATGGATTTGACTGGCGCTAAATTTGTTTTATCTTGTTGTGGTAAATCCTTGAATGTATCAATTTCGACACAAACTCAAACCACACTAGGTTAATTCAAGTTAGTTGTGGCTTCATAAGGGCCTATACGTTATGTAAGAGACCTCCTAATAGGGAAAATAGATGATTTATCAAATAGAGGAAGTGGAAGGCCCTCAAATTTGATATAAGGCCGAATGATTATAGGTTCACTTAATGGAAAAATATCAGTAACCATTTATTATTCTCACGAACCTCGAATGATCTACAACTCTTGAACCAAAATCTTATGTGATCTTCTTTGCATTCAAGACAAACAAACGCAAGAAAAGATCTCTTTGTGGTTTTATAGGTAGCTCCACATTATTAACATAAATTAATTAGGTATTTTGATATTTGTCAAATTTTTACAATTAAGTAATAAATCTTCAGAATCCTTTCTGAATAGCACAATTGATTTGACTAATAAATTAGAAGATATAATATCTAATATATCTTTTCAGATTAGATAATTTAATATTTTTGCTGCATTGTTGGGAGCTTCTTTAATGGGAAGAAATTAATACGCATACAATACTCTTGGTTCCCTAAGCTGACTACATATACGCCTGTGAGTTGTATCAATTAATGTTTGTTATTCTGAAAGGCATTGGCTAGGAGTCGATGTTTGTTATTCTGAAAGACATTGACTATGTATACGCCTAGTTTTGTTGCATTATTGGGAGTTTCATTAATGGAAAGAAATCAATACGCATACAATACTCTTGGTTCCCTAAGCTGACTACATATACGCCTGTGAGTTGTATCAATTAATGTTTGTTATTCTGAAAGGCATTGGCTAGGAGTCGATGTTTGTTATTCTGAAAGACATTGACTAGAAGATCTGTAGAGAAAATTCAATTGTGGATTAAATAGGGTTTAACATGCGTTAATCGAGGTATTGATTGAAGGACTTTTTGGGGTAGAAGTATTTCATTGTTACTTGAACAACTATGGCTAAAGGTACGCCTTTTGTTGTTTTCGTTGCAAGACATATATTAACTTTTGTATATTAAGATTATTCTTTCACTTAGTATCAAAGCCACCTTTAGTTATATCGTTCAATGTTTCGTTATATATCTTGGATTGTTTCGTTTAAGTCATACTATCGTTTTTTTCTGATTTTCACTAGCAATATAATTTTAATTTTTTGTACTATTGAGAATAGTATGACTAATTCATCGTTCACATGACTCATTGAAATTGCATCACTTTTATTCTGTTTCTGGAATCGAATGATTCCTATCTGATTTTCTATAATCGCATGCTTTCTATTCAATTTTCCGAAATTGCATGCCTTTTATTTTGGTTTTTTGATATTGTGTACTTTTATTTGGCTTCCATGTTTCTTTCGATTTCAGAGATATGAAATAGGTATATATCCTTTTTTCTCGGTTTCTGTTTTGGCTTGGGCTTTTGAAACATAATTGCAAGTGTATTCCTTGTTTCCTTAATATCCTTCTTCTTCTTCTTCTTCTTCTTCTTCTTCTTCTTCTTCTTCTTCTTCTTCTTTTAAGAATTGAGTGGTTTCACTTGGGCTATGATATAAGACTAGTTCATAAGATTTGGGTTTTTGATAGAACCCATAATGACCCGCCTATTAAAAAAAAAAAATTATTTTGGGCTGTGTAACCCTGGCCCATGTGGCTTTTATAGTATAGGGTTGAAAACAAAAATGTCCTTAAAAAATATATACTTTTGTAATTATATTTTTTACATTTAAAATTTGATAATAGTACTATTTTTAAATTCAATTTTTTTTATATATACTTATCACATTTAAAATTTAGTAAAAATATCAAACTTAAATTTAAATTCAATCAAATATATTTTTTTGTCGAGAATTTAACTAGATCCTCTATATTTGATTGTTTAAAATGATGTGATATCAGTATGCTCATCACTATTAAAAGAAAATTGATAATCTTAGATTTTGTCTTATCCAAACCATGAAGGTTTCTTGGTGATAATGGGGAAAAAAAAGCTTTCTTTGTGTAATGAAGATAACGTTGTAATATGCCGGTGGATGACAAGAGAGTGTTTGGTTCAAAATGAGCGAGTTCTTCCACGTGCAAAATGTGGGGCGCAATCGAATTATCTCACATCTCTAAATTTCATATAAAATTTTGACAATTTTCCCCCAAGGCGTATTTTACAGTGGAGTAAACATCAAATATTTTTCAATAGCACAGACACCTTTCACAGAGGAGTAAGTTAACATGAAATTCAAAAAAATTATTATAACTTTCATTACATTACAACTTAGGATCTTTTTGTAGAATAGATACAATATTCAGATACCGAATGGGAGTGCTTACGCATAAAATCGTTTCTTAAATAATAATTTTAAAAAAAGCAACCATAATATTAATTATGAATCACAATTATCAACTACTGAGTCTTTTATTTTCTAACATTGAAACCCGTAACTCCAAACACAAACAACCTGAAAGATTTTGGTTTATTCCCATTTCTTACTCCAAAATCCTTAAACCAAACTGCCCCTAATTAGCTTTTATTTGCATAATCCTCTTCCTTATAATTTTGTATATCTCAACAACTTTTTCCAATAAATTTATTTTTACAAGGACTAGGATCCACTCTAATATTTATCATCTCTATTCCTCAGAATATACTACTAAAATTATTATAAATGTCAAATCTAATGAGTTGAATTAATTTTTCTTAAATCACATTGATTAACCCTAATTTACAACAAATAATTTGTCTAAAAGAGCAAAAATTGTAGTTGTAAATTTGTCTCAGCCATTAGTTTGTTCATTCTCGCTTTCTCTCATACACAAATTTAAATAAATCTTTTTAGCAATAGTAATGGAACCATTTCGCGTGTTACTAATTTCCAGTACTCCATGGTGAATGTGACGAGTTTGGCCAATGTACTACTATATATGAGTGTGCGTGATCTGGATCTGAAATTTGTATCTCCAAGGCAAAACGATACGCCTCTTGATGGGTCTATTTTCTGTTCCTTCTCTAATGTTCTCAACAATAATATATCAGCTCCGTCTGATACATCTTCAATTGCTACCTACGTGATAGTTGGTTCTTGTATTTGATCTTTATGTTTCCTTATTGGCCTAGGAACCCAATTTATTATGAATAAATGGCCAAGGTTTATGAGATTTCAGCAATGTTTTTCATTTTTGTATTTCTTGTACTCACTTAGAGTCAGAGATAGAAACAACGTGAACAGAAGGTGGCCTCTGCTCATAGAGAAATCTATATTTTCCTTTAAAAATATTAAATTTTTAGATAGACTATAATTTTTAAAATTTTCTTCTCACCTTTTAATTTTCTTAACAAAAAATAAAATTATCTCTAAACATACGTTTTTGAATTATTGCTGCAAGGACCACGACCAAAAGCTGCATTTGTTGAATTGTTGTTGCATTGTTCAGTATCGGTTGTTGGGGAGGTTGTGGCTGAAGGCAAAGCACCTAATATGCTAAGAAGTGATTGGACAGATGGTGACGTTTGAGGACAACAAGTCGGCATTATTTCAATAAATGTTTCACATTTTCTACAAAATCAATCAACTGTGGCATGCCAATTGGAAGTAATAATTTTTTGCATAATGACTTTCACTACAAGAAGGAAAATAAAAAGGGGGAAAATGCATTTGGCAAAGAAACCACCGAGTTCATTAACTATATTATGTCAATATAGTATAATAATAATGAAAATTATTCATACAATTAATATGTTAATAATAAATAAAGTTTTTATAAAACTATTTATACAAGGAACCTATGCACTATCCTATTTTCTATTAATTTGATTTTCTTACGTACTAGTACAAATTTCTATTTAAAAGATAAAAGTATACTTAATCTAAGTTAGATATCCAAAAAAATAAAAAACTAGCTATAAGAAAATTTTATGACAAATAAATAAAGAATTTTTACAAATATTTTACTAAATATAAATTACCCATGCATATATTCAAAAGATTATTTCCTAAAAAAAACCAGAAGATATAAAAAAATTTAGTACAAAAATTAACAAACTAATATTAATAGATAATAATAAAAAATGATAAATACAAATAAGTTAAAGAATTCATCATAAGATTATATAAATATTTATTCTAAAAATTAACAAATTAATATTAATAAATAATAAATAACGATTAATGGCTAGAAAGTGTAAAATACGAGCAAAGTAAGAACCAATGTTGTAAGAATAAGTGAAAAAGAGTTGAAAATATATTGAGATTTGAAGAGTTAAAAAAAGACAAATTGAAAAGTTTTAAAAAATATATAGTTGTTATAAAATTAGGGTAGTGTTAGAATAAAATCTACACACTACACACTAAGAAAATTCTAATTATTCTTTGCACAAAAATTTCTCTTCAAACTTCTCTCTTTCTTTCTCTCACAATTCTTTCTCTAATCTTTCTCTCACTAATCTTTCTTTCACAAAATGATGGTGTATTACAAGCTTAGAGAATAGCTCTATTTATAGAGCTCTAATTAGTGGAATACATAATGACATACATCATCTTCAACTAATCTCAATTAATGGTGTCTCCACTAAATAGTGGACATCCATAAAAATCTTCTAATAATTCACATAAATCCATAATTAGTGGAGCCTCCACTAATTAATGGAGATTCCAATAATTCATAACACCCCCCCTTGGATGTCCATCCATACATAAAGAATATGCCTCGTTAAAACCTTACTGGATAAAAACCCAGTGGGAAAAAAAATCTAGTGAAAGAAAAAGAGTACACTATTCTATATGTCTGTTCATTACTCCCCCTGATGAGATGATTCCTTTAAATCTTTAAACCGACGCATACCGATTTTATATCTCAACTTTTCAAATGTTGCAGTCGGTAAAGTCTTCGTGAAAATATCTGCGAGGTTGTCACATGACCGAATTTGTAGCACATCAATTTCACATTTCTTCTGGAGTTCATGAGTAAAGAAGAATTTTGGTGAAATATGTTTTGTCCGATCTCCTTTAATATATCCTCCTCGTAATTGAGCTATGCAAGCTGCATTGTCTTCATAAAGAGGAGTTGGAATACCTTTGATTGATGATAATCCACAACTTTCTCGGATATAATGAATCATGGATCTTAGCCATACACATTCTCGACTTGCTTCATGAATGGCTTTAATTTCAGCATGATTTGAAGAAGTAGCTGCTATAGATTGTTTCGTAGAACGCCATGATATAGCAGTATTTCCACTTGTAAATAGATAGCCCGTTTGAGAACGTGCTTTATGTGGATCAGATAAATAACCAGCATCTGCATAACCAATCAATGTTGGGCTGGTTTTATTTGAATAAAATAATCCGAGATCAATTGTACCTTGGAGATATCGAAGGACTTGTTTAATTCCATTCCAATGTCGTCGTGTTGGTGAAGAACTAAATCTTGCTAATAAATTGACAGCAAAAGCAATATCAGGTCGTGTATTATTAGCAAGATACATCAATGCACCAATTGCACTGAGATATGGTACTTCAGGACCAAGGAGTTTTTCATCATTTTCTTGAGGTCGGAAAGGATCTTTATCCACATTTAATGATCGGACGATCATTGGAATACTCAATGGATGTGCTTTGTCCATGTAAAAACTTTTTAGCACTTTTGCTGTATATGTTGATTGATGAATAAATGTTCCACTCTCCAGATGTTCAATTTGTAAACCAAGGCAAAATTTGGTTTTACCAAAATCCTTGATTTCGAATTCTCTTTTTAAATAATCAATTGTTTCTTGGAGCTCTTCAGAGTTCCAATAAGATTAATATCATCAACATATATAGCTAATATCACAAATTTAGAACCAGATTTCTTAATAAAAACACATGGACATACCTGGTCATTTTTAAATCCCGCTTTCAATAAATATTCACTAAGACGTGTGAACCACATGTGCCCAGATTGCTTCAGGCCATATAATGATTTCTGCAACTTGATGGAGTAATTTTCACGAGGATAATGTTTATATGCTTCAGGCATATGAAATCCTTCAGGGATTTTCATGTAAACATCATTTTCTAAATTTCCATACAAGTAAGTAGTGACAACATCTAATAGGCGCATATCTATCTTTTCATGTACTGCCAAACTGATAAGATATCGGAGTGTAATAGCATCAACAACAGGAGAATAAGTTTCATCATAGTCAATACTTGGTCTTTGTGAAAAACCTTGGGCTACTAATCGCGCTTTATATCGAACGATTTCACTCTTTTCATTGCGCTTTCGCACAAATATCCATTTGTAGCCAACAGGTTTTACACCTTCTGGTGTTCAAACTGCAGGTCCGAAGACTTCACGTTTTGTCAGTGCATTTAACTCCGATTGAATCGCATCTTTCCATTGCAGCCAATCTTTTCTATGCCGACATTCATCAATCGATATTGGTTCGGGATCATCATTATCTTGTGTAACATCAAGAGATATATTGTATGCAAATATATTATCAATAACAGTTTCTATCCGATTCCAACTTCTACCGGAAGTGGTATAATTGATAGAAATTTCGAGTGTTACTTTCATCAACTTACGGTTCTTTGTCATCGGTTCTCTCTTGGTCTTTATCATTCTTTTCTTCAATATGATCTTCTGGATCATTTAATCCTCTTTTCTTTCGAGGATTTTTAACTTTAGAACCAAGAGGTCGGCCACGCTTCTGGCGTGTTTTTGACTCAGCAGCTATAGGTATAATATTTTGTTCTGTTAGAACTTCAATTCGAATAGGAGCATTTATAGCTGGAATATGTGATTTTGTAACTCTTCTGGAGTCAACAAAAGCGTCTGACATTTGATTTGCAATGCTTTGCAAATGAATTATCTTTTGAACTTCAAGTTCACATGCGCTTGTGCGCGGATCAAGATAATTCAATGATGTTATCCAAGCAAGATCCTTTTTATGCTGTTTTGGTTATTCCCCTAATTTAGGGAATAATGATTCATCAAAATGACAATCAGCAAATCTTGCTGTGAATACATCTCCTGTCAGGGGTTCAACATACCTGATAATAGAGGGAGAATCATATCCAACGTATATCCCCTTTCTTCTTTGAGGACCCATCTTTGTACGTTGGTTTGGTGCAATTGGAATATATACAGCACACCCAAAAATTCTTAAATGAGCAATATTTGGTTCTGACCCAAAAGCCAATTGCAAAGGAGAGAATTTATAATAACTAGCTGGTCTTATACGTACAAGTGTTGCAGCATGTAGAATAGCATGTCCCCAGGCAGATGTTGGGATATTTGTTTTCATTAATAATGGTCTAGCAATTAATTGTAATCGTTTAATCAAAGATTCAGCAAGACCATTTTGTGTGTGAACATGAGCTACAGGATGTTTAACATTAATCCCAATTGACATGCAATATGCATAAAAAACATGTGATGAAAATTCACCAGCATTATCCAAATGGATATTTTTAATATGATGGTCCGGAAATTGTGCTCATAATTTAATTATTTGAGCAAGTAATCTTGCAAATGCTAGGTTGCGAGTAGATAATAAACATACATGTGACCATCGGGATGATGCATCAATTAAGACCATAAAATATTTGAACGGTCCACATGGTGGATCAATAGGTCCACAAATATCTCCGTGAATCCGTTCGAGAAATGTAGGACTTTCAGCTCCTACTTTTACTGGTGATGGTGTAACAATTAATTTTCCTAGGGAACATGCAGTACATGCGAACTTTTCTCATGTTAATATCCTTTTATTTTTTAAAGGATGACCATGTGTATTCTCAATGATTCTTCACATCATAGTAGATCCCGGATGACCCAACCGGTCATGCCAAATGCTAAAAGTAATAGGATCAGTAAACTTATGGTTTACTAGATGATGAATTTCAATTGTACGTATTTTTACAAAATATAGACCAGTAGAAAAAGACGGCAGTTTTTCTAATACCGATTTCTTACCCAAATGCATTTGAGTAATAAAAAGATGCTCAATCCCATTTTCCTCATTTGTTTCAACATGATACCCATTTCTGCGGATATCTTTAAAACTCAATAAATTTCTTCTGGATTTTGAGGAAAATAGTGCATTATCAATAATAATTGTTGTTCCTTTAGGCAACAATATACTAGCTCTTCCAGAGCCCTCAATTACATTTGCACTACCGTTTATCGTATAAATATTTATTTCTCCCATTTTGAGATCAGAAAAATATTTCTCATTTTTTAGTATGGTGTGTGTAGTTCCACTATCAATAATGCATACATCATCATTAACAACAGCCATCTGAACACAAATATATATATGTAAACGTAAATATTATTAGAATAGAATGAAAATGAAAATACAAAAATATCAGGGTGAGGCTTTAGTTCTTCTGGACACTACCATCACCAATTAAATGGTCTATCCTACCGTCTGGGTGTTCAAAAAAATCCGATACATCCATATGAGTAATATTGATATTAAGATCTTCAGGATCAATATCATCATCCTCAACATTATTTATTGGATGTTGAGAAAAATTTGCTTCCACATTTTTATTTTTCAATAAAGCTTGATACAATTCAACTAAATGCTTAGCCGTACAACAGTTTCGTGACCAATGACCTTTCATGCCACATATATAACATATATCCTCATGCTTTTCTTCAATTTCTTTTTCTTTTCCCTTATGATCTTTTCTGTTCCACTTCAAGTGGCCAGTATTTCTCACAGTTTGATTATGATTGTGATAAGGGAAATATCGAGCGTGTCTATGACCATAACCACGACCACGGCCACGACCATGGCCACGACCACGACTATAACGATGGCTTCTGCTAGAGCCAACAACATTCACTTCTGGGAGTGATGTTGAGCCAGTTGGTCTAGCTTCATGATTTCTCAATAATAACTCATTATTCTTCTCTGCAATGAGGAGGGCAGTAATTAAATCTGTAAATTTTGTATACCCCTTTTCTCGATATTGTTGCTGCAGGACAATATTCGAGGCATGGAAGGTGGAGAATGTCTTCTCCAACATATCTTCATCAGTCACTTTTTCTCTGCATAATTTTAATTGAGATGTAATTTTATACATTGCGGAGCTATATTCATTCACGGTTTTAAAATCTTGCAACATCAGGTGCAACCATTCATACCGTGTAGTAGGTAGTACGACCATCTTCAGGTGGTCAAATCTTTCTTTTAAATTTGCCCACAGGCCATATGGATCTTTTTCGGTAAGAAATTCCATTTTCAAATTTTCATCGAGATGACGACGAATAAAAATCAAAGCTTTAGCCTTGTGTTGTGCAGATGCACTATTATTTGCTTGAATAGTTTCACTAAGGCCTTCAGCATTTAGATGCATTTCTGCATCGAGAACCCATGACATATAATTTTCTCCAGAAATATCAAGGGCTACAAATTCGAGTTTAGTGATGTTAGCCATAGAGATCAATAAATGCGTACCGGTCTTCTGGCTTTGGTAACGGCAAAAACTCGTGCTTAGTCTTCTGGCTTTTGTACCGGTAGAGACTCGTGCTGATAACGTGTTATAAAACTAGGGTAGTGTTAGAATAAAATCTACACACTACACACTAAGAAAATTCTAACTATTCTTTGCACAAAAATTTCTCTTCAAACTTTTCTCTTTCTTTCTCACACAATTCTTTCTCTAATCTTTCTTTCACTAATCTTTCTTTCACAAAATGATGGTGTATTACAAGTTTAGAGAATAGCTCTATTTATAGAGCTCTAATTAGTGGAATACATCATGGCATACATCATCTTCAACTAATCTCAATTAATGGTGTCTCCACTAAATGGTGGACATCCATAAAAATCTTCTAATATAAATTATACAAGAGTTAATCTCTTGATCACAAGTCCTTAGAGATCAAACTACATAAATCCCTAAGGAAAAAAAGGTTACTTATGCTCCAAGTAATCTCTTCTATCTCCTAATGCTAATCACATTTGCTTATTCTAATATTATTAATCCTAAACCCTTAATTAAGAAATCAATCCACATAGATTAGGACGGAAAACATCCCATCAAGTTAAAAAGAACAAATAATTTAAACGATGAATAAATAGCTAGATTGATAAATAAATAAATAAGTAAGCAAATAGGAAAATAAATACATAATAAATAAGTAGATAAATAAATAGATAATATGTAAATAAATAAGTAGATAACTAAATAAATAGTTAATTAACTAAATAAATAAATAAATAGGTAAATAAGTAGATAATTAACTAGCTAAATAGATAATCAATTATCTTTAAGACTTTGTACTTAAAGAATTCCAAGATAGAATAATTATTTAAGCATAAAAATCATAAGAGATATTTTTTTTCCACAAAGGTAAAATATCCCATAAATTTTATGTAGATTCATTTCAATCTAGCTAAAGAAATTTTCAAGGCAAAATTCAGGTTTTAAACCCTTAGTGTATAACTTTGTTTGTGAAGCAATTTAGAGGCCTCAAAAGTCGATTTAATTATCTAAGGAAAACATTTTACTTCTTGCTGAAAATTTTCAGAATAACAGTCCTATATGTTAGGTGAATTACCATGCAATCCCTTTCCCAAAACTATTTGAAAAACCAGGTTAATTAAATTTCTCAAATGTCTCGCCAGAATCTCGACCACTCTGGAGCAGCAATTTTAAAAAATTCATAACATTCAAAATACTTGCAGTTTTTCAATGATTCTTGAGCCATAATTTTACAGCATCCCCTAGTTTGTACAGTACAAAATTCAGCCGAAAACTACAACAATAAGTATATTTTTCGGTGGTTTAAATTTAGGTCTCTGAACAGGGGTTTTCTGGCAGCAAACATATACTCAACAAAATATCAAGATTTTCAAACATCAAACTCTTGTAAATACTCAAAGATGTTCCCAAAACACCATAGATCTCATAACACACCATATACAAGCCATATGATCACCATTTAACTCAAATAAAACAACATCCAAAACACAACCCTCCATTTCCAGCAACACCTCTGTTTTTTTTTTTTTTTCTCAAATAATACTTTGAGCAAACAACATCAAAATCCCTCCAATAACCCCAATATATATATCATATTCATAAGGCATCATTTACACAACATAAATACCACATTATGTCACCCAAATTCATAGGAAAAACTCATTCAAACAAGGCTTCAAATAATAAAACGAAAATCTGGGCAGCAGTACCTAATTTTAGTATTTTAGGTTCTTATGAAGGAGAGAAATGTTTTCTTTGCATACAAGACTTTACCTTACACATCACAAAACATCCCTAAACATAAATTTCAACATTTCCTTCACAAATCACCATCTAAAATGCTTAACAAATTAAAACCAAAAAAAAAAAAAAATCTGTCCAGTAAGCTAATAATTTCTGCCAGCTTGAAAATAGGAGAGAAAATGAAATCATTGGTTACCTCTTTGAAGCTTTACACTTAAACAAAGAAAGGTAGCAAGGTGGAGGTGTTTTCTTCAAGCTTTTATCTCTCTTAAAGAGTGTTTGCAAAGAGATACAAAAAAAAAAAATAAAAATAAAGATGAAGAGAGAGTGAGCATGGCTGCCTTTTCTTGCAAGACAGAAAAGAAAAAAAAAGAATGAAAGAGAAGATGAAAATGTTACGTCAACAATCACCTAATGTCACAAAAATTCCTTCTTCAATCCTCCAAGAAGTGTTAGCTGGAGAGAAGGTTGAGGGAGGCTAGAGAAGAAAAATTAAATAAAACAAGAAGGAGAGAGGGAGGGAATTTCGGCAACTAGCGGGGGGGGAAGATGGGGAATATTTTTTTTATTATACTAGGGTAAATTTTAATCCAATGGTGGAGGAGTTTTTACCCTAATTTTAAAGGCCAAGATGAAGAGGGTTTAGTTGGGTCAAAAAGATCCATGGGTCCAAGAAATGGGTCTTGGGTCAATTGGAGAAATCAATTCAAGAAGTCAAAATTAGATTTGACCTAAAATTTGACCAAGATTATTAGCTTGGGAAATAAAGCCGAAACCCTAATTAAAAATGAATTTGTTTAAGAGTGTTCTTTGCACAAGAGGAAGATCATTGGGATAATTTTATTGATAAAGTAATTCTCAAGTTAATTTCACTAATTAATTTTCTATACATAGTACATATATGTATAAAATGAACAATTATTTGCATATAAATTACTTACCATGCCCAACAAAATAATTAACTTATCAACCACATTTTTTTTAAAGAGAATACACATAGAGAGTACATAAAATAACCATGTATGATGCATTTAATTTATGATGCAATCCCAAATAGCCATATTATTAAGCTTCCAAACTCTCAATTAAGTGGGGTGTCCCACATTTTCTACAAAATCAATCAACTGTGGCATGCCAATTCTAAGTGATAATTTTTTGCATAATGACTTTCACTACAAGAAGGAAAATAAAATAGGGGGAAATGCATTTGGCAAAGAAACCACCGAGTTCATTAACTATATTATGTCAATACAGTATAATAATAATAATAATAGAAATTATTCATACAATTAATATGTTAGTAATAAATAAAGTTCTTATAAAATTATTTATGCAAGGAACCTATGCACTATCCTATTTTCTATTAATTTGATTTTCTTCGTATATCTTCTTACTCACTAATACAAATTTTTGTTTAAAAGATAAAAGTATACTTAATCTAAGTTTGATATCCAAAAAAATAAAAAACTAGCAATAAGAAAATGTTATGACAAATAAATAAAGAATTTTTAGAAATATTTTACTAAATATAATATATTCAAAAGATTATTTCTTAAAAAAAAAAACCACAAGATATAAAAAATCTAGTATAAAAATTAACAAACTAATATTAATAGATAATAATAAAAAAATGATGATTACAAGCATGTTAAAAAATTCATCATAATATAATATAAATATTTATTCTAAAAATTAACAAATTAATATTAATAAATAATAAATAACAATTAATGGTTAGAAAGTGTAAAATACGAGCAAAGTAAGAACCAATGTTGTAAGAATACATAAAAAAGAGTTCAAAATATATTGAGATTTGAAGAGTTAAAAAAAGACAAATTGAAAAGTTAAAAAAAAATAAATACTAGTAACAATATAATTTTAATTTTTAAATTAGAATAATAATATTAAAAAATATTTTTAAGAGTCTTATTTTTACCCAAATTTTATATTAAAATATTAAAAAAATTTGCTGAGAGAGCAAATTATATACACATATATAAAGGAGGTTGGCAAAATCTTTGGAGGACCCACGACTCTCCAGGCTCCTTGATAAATCCACGTGCAAAATGTGGGCTCACAGTTATTTTAAGGCTAGAAACTGTTTGATAGATAATACCTATTTCATATTTCAGAAACTGTTTGTAATATTATTGCATTATTATTGTCCGTGTCAGTTGCAGTGATCCGTGACTGCAACTGACACGGACAATAATAATGCAATAATATTACAGAAAAGATAATGTTGTAAAGGATGACAAGAGATTTTTTGGTAGGGTATTTCATTTAATTATTTGCCTTCGATTCACTGCATCTGGAAACGATTATGGTCTTTCACGTGCAAATGTGGGCTCACAGTTATTTTAAGGATAGAAACTATTTTAATGTTCTGAATATGTTTTGGTATGGTCTCTGGCTTATTTATTTATTTGTAAATGATTTGCTGTCTCTATAACTTATTAGTTCATGCGCATATTCTCTCACACACGCACAGAAAATAAAGGTATCCCGATAGTTATACTAACATTTCTACTTGTGTTTGTATTCCGTAAGGTTATATCTCTGTTATCAGGGTCTTGTTATTCATATGTGTAACATGTTCCTTCTTATGAATAAAATAATATTAACTATAAAAAAAAAAAAAAAGTACTATGGGACTACCCACGGTTTGATGTTCCTTTTCTGCTGTTTTGTGTAATGCTGTATTAGCTTGGTGTGATGGAGTTTCAAAGGTTACGTACGTAGGAGTTGTACCGTCTATACCTTCCTTCTTGTTTGCTTTCCGAAACCCCCCAAATTAAATAAAAATCCGGCAGTGCTTTTAGGGGAATTCCAACCACAGTTAGTTGTCGTGTACGTACACACGCGCACACACACACACACATATATATATATATATATATATATATATATAATTACTTGGGATTTTCATTATCTTTGTCGGTGCTTGTGACTGGTGAGGATTGTGAGCTAGGCCGGTGCACTACAAGGGTGGGAGAGGTCAAAGACGGAATGGCGCATTGGTGTCTTTAGAGAGATATGTCGTGTTGAGAAATATTATTGTTGTGTATTTGGTGGATTGAGATTTTGTCAATTTTTTTTAAAAAAATTATAAATATGATTTTAACTTTTTAAAAATATTTACAAATGCAGATATATATAGAAATTTATATTATAAACACATGAAATAATCTAAAATTTTCTTTATAATAATACTATTTTACTTAAAAATACTCATATTACAATCGCTCATAATATGTATTATACAACTCATAATCAATTACATTTTGATACAACTATCAAATATCAAAACTCAAAAATAATTAACTTATGTATTGTTAAATCTTGTGAATCATTCATTTCCTAATCGTTATATATGATTACATTGCAAGGCTTTTAGGTGATGATGGTGTTGGTTAATTCGAAATATATAATAATAAATTTAGTCATTATTATTTGATATTTCATAATTTATATATTTTATGAATTAAATTATATATATATATGTGTGTGTGCGCTAAATTTAATTTCTAATACATATTAAATTTTTGTTGCTTTTGTGAATTATTATGCGCATTACTTTCTCTTTATCAATATTCTTGAGTTAATGATTAATATTAAAAAGCTAATAATTTATATTATTTTAATAAATTTCAAGTGAATGAACAAGACAAAGCAATCATGTACTGCAACGGTTGGAGTAGCCATGGCCTCGGTTCAATCGTAAATCGAAACTGGCAGTTTTCTCCAACTGCTAGCTGGCAGTTTAAAATATTGATTTTTATTTTTTAAAATTTTTATAATTTTCAGGTGTTAGAATTACATACTAACACGTGACAATGAGTTTAAAAAAAAAAAAAAAAAGAGCCAATGGCCCAGCACAATGGGCACTATGGCCCATAGGCCGACATGCAACGGCCAGAAATGATCTCGTCATTGTAGAACCTAGGCCATTCTAGGCCTTCTAGCTTCATTTTTTCCCTCCCCACATCTTCCTCCCTCTAAAAATATTCCCAATCCACCTTCCATGTTTTTACAATTCACTCTCTCAATTTCTCTCAACTCTGTCAATTCTCAATTTTAATTTCAATTTATAATATTGTTACACACACACACATATATATACATACATACATTGAAAAAGATGACTCATCCAAGTATTTCTAAGGGTAAGGAAAAAATAACACATAGCTATAATCTGTATTTGTATTTGGAGATATTTGGTACTCCATCCGATTATCAACATGTCTCTGATTTATATCCAATTTTTTTCTCTGATGACAATTTCCTTCTCCAACAACTCACAAATTGGTGCGTGTTAGTGATGAAAAGTTGAAACTCAACAAAAACATCCTCATGTTGATACTCAAGAAAGTGAAATACAATCCGAACTACGGCAAATAAAGCGTAAAAAGGGAAGTTAATATGTTGGCTAAATATTTCAACATTACACCAATAACATCTGGTGAAATGAAAGCTAAGTATAATTATTGCACTACTACTCCTAAATTATTTGCATTCTGGCTAGGAATGGGTTATGATATGTTCTCTCTATATCTAAAAAGGCTCCGTCCTAAAGAGTTTGGTTTAGATTTCAAATAACAACAAATTATTAGGTACATAACTTCTACTCCCACTCTTCCTTCTATTGGTATATTTAAGTATTGTGAAAAAGTGCAAAGAGAAGAATGAGCAAAAATAGTATCTATAAAAAATCTTTCATTTAGTGTTGGTGAAAAGTTATATTTTAATAAATATTGCCAAAATACTTTAAACCCTAATGCAAAACATGTTTCTCATACTACCTTCACGTGCAGAGTCAAAAAATTATATAAGGGAAATAAAAACCAAATAGTTCATTTTTTTTTTTTTTAGATATGCCTGTAAAGTATCTTTATGTACTAATATTTGGAGCGATCATTGGCAAAGTCATTTTTATATAGGTGTTATATGTCATTGGATAGATAATGAATAGAATATTCAAAATTGATTACTTGCTCATAGGGCATTTGATGATTCACATTCTTTAAGAAATTTGTTTTTCTAGTAGAACAAATTTGTTAATTGTTATTCTAGAAGAATATGTTTACTGAATAAGATTTTTTTTTTTCTATTTCTTTTGATAATGCTAGGGCTTGGCTGCTAAAATGACCAAAATACCCCTACTATATAAATAGCTGTATTTTGCATTTTAAATATTTTCTAATATCACCATAAGAAAATATTGACCACAAGGACAATGCTGCATTAGCAAAGTCTCCGACCTACAGGTAAAATGACTAAAATACCCCTCTACACATCGCCGTACATTTAGAGAGGAAGAAGTGTACTAACACCCCTCTAAATGACGTCTACCATCCTTAGGCTTCTAGTCCAATGATCCACGACTTTCTGATGTGTTTCCGCTTTCCAAGGGAGCTACCCTAAAGCAAACATCCAAGTCATGTTTCCCAGGGCCCTGGACATTTTAGACCATTCGGACAATCACAAAGGCCAATATAGTATAGAAACTATCTTGTACAAGTCTGTCTTAACTAACTAGTTACATATACCCAATACACAAGTATATTGGTTCTACTATAGAACCTCAACTATAGCATATCAAAGCATATGCTTCCAGCTTCGTCAGACCACCGACTTATACTCAAGTCGTAGAGTACTATTCCATGCTGTAACGGTAGTAGTCTAGGTTTCTATCATATAGTACTTTTAGAAACCACTACTACAGGTCCTATCCTACGTATTCGAAATACGCTTATGTCATGAAGTGAATGGACTACTCACTGGATAAAGGTAAGCCATTCCCCATTTGGAATTCATAACAAAATAACCTAAACATGATGAGATTCTCAGTCTCATCAATAGGTTAAAAACAAATGTTTATGTGTTAAATAACCCGTGATTCATACCTTACTGTGAAAGACCACCATTCACATGGACCACTTATTTAAATACAATGGGTCTGTTCCAAACGAAAATTGTGTATAAACAAAAAGTAAATTCATAAACAATTTCTGAAAATAAATTCTTTTATTAAAATATTCGATTTTACATCAGAAACCTAGCCTAAGAGGGCATACAATCTAACAATCTCCCACTTGCACTCCAAGACTAGGTAAGTCCATAGGTGCCCACCCTTATGGCGTCTAAGTGTCTCTTGAAGACTCTCTCAGCCAAAGGCTTGGTGAATGGATCTGCTAGATTGTTTTCTGAGGCAATATGTTCTACCACGACTTCCTATCTTTGGATGAATTCTGGGATCAGGTGGTACCTCCTCTCGATGTGTTTTCCCTTCTTGTGGTTCCGAGACTACTTAGATTGCGATACTGCTCTAGTGTTGTTGCAATACATCACAATTGGCCTGTCCAAATGTGGTATGACTCCAAGTTCTGAAAGGAACTTTCGAAGCCAAACTGCTTCCTTGGACGCCTCCGAAGCTGCCACATACTCAGTTTCCATGGTTGAGTCAGCAATACAAGACTGCTTAATACTCCTCCATGAAATTGCTCCTCCAGACAAAGTGAAGACATATCCACTAGTGGATTTTCTCTCATCCTTATCCGCCTGGAAGTCAGAGTCTGTGTATCCTGTAGGAACCAAATCATCAGCCCTGTAAACCAGCATATAATCTCTTGTTCCCTTGAGGTACTTGAGAATATGCTTTATAGCTTGCCAATGAACCTTCCCTGGGTTTGACTAATATCTGCTAACTAAGCCCACGGCAAAGCAGATATCTGGCCTAGTACATAGCATGGCGTACATGAGACTTCCTACAGCCGAAGCGTAGGGAATCCTACTCATTCTGTCCTTTTTTTCTTGAGACTTAGGACAGTCATTCGAAGAAAATGATAACCCATGTTTGCAAGGGATTAGAGCTCCCTTGCATGAGTCCATGCTATACTTTGCCAGCATCTTGTCAATGTATGTTGCTTGGGATAACCCTAACATTCTCTGCTTCCTATTTCTAAGAAGCCTAATCCCGAGAATATAGTTGGCTTCTCCCAAGTCCTTCATACTGAATTGACTAGACAACCAAACCTTTGTAGATGACAATGTCCCTACATCATTTCTAATGAGTATAATGTCATCCACATACAGGACAAGAAAAACCACATTAATGCCTTCAAGTTTTCTGTACACGCATGGTTCATCTTCGTTTTGAATAAAACCATAAGACTTTACTGTCTCATCAAAACGAATGTTCCATGCTCTCGATGCCTATTTAAGTCCATAAATGGACTTTTTAAGCTTGCAAACCATATGTTCCTGGCCTTCAGCAATGAAGCCTTCTGGTTGGGACATATAGATGTCTTCGCTAAGATGGCCATTTAAGAATGCCGTCTTGACATCCAATTCCCATATCTCGTAGTCATAGTGACATGCGATGGCTAGGAGGATGCAAATAGATTTAAGCATGGCTACCGGAGAAAAGGTTTCCTCATAGTCGATACCTTCTTTCTGAGTATATCCTTTGGCCACAAGCCTAGCTTTGAAGGTTTCCACCTTCATATCCGCTCCTCTCTTCCTCTTGCACACCCACTTACACCCAATGGGTTTTATCCCTTCAGGTGAAGCTACAAGATCCTAAACCTGATTAAGGTACATAGACTCAATCTCGGCTTTCATTACTTCATGCCAAAGATTTGCATCGGCATCAGCAATAGCCTCCTCGTATCTAGTGGGGTCATGTTCCTGATGGTTAGAGACCAGCTCAAAGGCTTTTCTAGTCCATCAATCCGGAACCCTAGACACTCTCCCACTACGACGAGGCTCCACTCGCACAGGCTCTTGAGGCTGTACCTCTTCTTGTTCCACAATTAGGTCAGAAGAAGTTGATTCCGTAGATAATTTCTCATCAAGTTCCAACCTCGTAGAACCTTTAGTGGAAGTACTTTGATCATATTCCAAGTATCTAGCATTGGTACTGACTAGCACCTTCTGCTTCTTAAGATGATAAAAGTAACTTCCTTTTGTCCCTTTTGGATAGCCAACAAAATAGCATAATTCTGATCTTGGTTCCGACTTGTCTCCCTTGACCAGTACATAAGTTGGACAACCCCAAATCTTGAGATGATTCAGACTTGGCTTACGCCCAGTCCATATCTCATAGGGAGTCCTAGGTACTGACTTGGAAGGCACCAAGTTCAGAATATATGCCACTGTCTCCAGGGCATATCTGTAAAAGGACACTGGAAGAGTAGCATGAGACATCATGCTTCGGACCATTTCCATCAATGTCTTGTTCCTTCTCTCAGCTACTCCATTCTGCTGGGGTGTTCCCGGCACAAAGAGTTAGGATACTATCCCATGATGTACCATGTAATCCTTGAATTCACCTAGGAGGTACTTTCTACCACGATTCGATCGTAAGGTTTTAATTAATTTACCTGTTCGACGCTTTACTTCAGCCTTAAACTCCTTGAATTTGTCAAAACAATCAGACTTACGTCTCATCAGGTAAATATAACCATACCTCGTACAATCATCCGTGAAAGTGATGAAGTACTCAAAACTTCCTCTAGCTGGTATAGACAACGGACCACACACATCAATGTGAACAAGACTCAACACCTCCTTGGCTCTATCCGCCTTTGGTGTAAATGACTTTTTAGTCATCATTCTCATCAGGTAGGATTCACACTGAGGCGAACTTTCCAATCTCAATGAGCCCAAAGGCCCATCATGGATTAGCCTCTGAATCCTGGTTGAGTCAGTATGACCCAACCTTAGATGCCAAAGGTATGAATCATTGATATTAGTCTTTCTCTTCTTAGTTAAAGGTTCAGACTGAGCGTTATTTGATTAGTTGTTAATAGGGTTTAAAAAGAACAAATTTCCATACATGTGCCCAGTATATAAAATTTCTCCATCTCTACTGATAGAAATACCAGAATGGAAAGATACAGAATATCCTTGATTAATAAGTTTTGCAACTGAAATCAAATTCTGACGAAAACTAGGTACATATAAAATATCTTTTAAAACCGCTATCTTATTACAATAAAAAATAAGATCCAGCTCTCCCACAGTAAGGGCTTAGACTTGTGCTCCATTACCCACTCGAAGCCCATGTTCGCCATTCTTGAGTCTTCTTATCTTTCTAAACCCCTGCAATGAGTTACAGATATGATCAATGGCTCCTAAATCAACAATCCAAGTGGAAGTTGATCCTACCATTGATATGGACTCTAGATTGAAAACAATACCTGTGGGATTTTTCTTGGTTTGAAGATCTGGACACTCCTTTTTCTAGTGTCCCTTCTTCCCACATTTGAAGCACTTGCCATTTGGTTTGTCCTTGGGCTGGGTCTTGGGCTGGGCTACTGTATTCCCCTTTTTCCTCTTGAACTTTCTGGGTTTAGGCCCAGTTCTTCAGGAAGAAGCCTTAGCAATCATAGCTTTTGACTGTGGTTTCATGACCTTCTCCGCCATCTGGAGCTCCTTCATCAATTCAGTCAAACTCATGTTCAGTTTGTTCATGTTATAGTTCAACTTGAACTGAGTGAAGGAGCCCGGTAGAGATTCGAGAACCATGTCCACTTGGCTCTCGGGGTCAATGGCAGCCCCTAAGATTTTCGCCTCCTCAAAAGCAGTAATCATCTTGAGCATATGCTCTCGGACTGATGCTCCCTCAGCCATTTTAGTGTTTACAATAGTTCGAAGAGCCTCTTGCCTTGCGGGCCGACTCTTGTCCGCGAACATAGTAGCCAATGATTGACTGATGTCATATGTAGAAGCCATGTGCTCGTGTTTTGACTGGAGCACATTAGACATGGAGGCTAACATATAGCAACGTGCCATTTCGTCAGCCTTCTTCTACGCCTTCTCAGCTTCTCGCTCTTCGGCGGTGGAACCTTCCCCGATAACAGGGCAGGTCTCGTAAAGGACATACTTATACTCTTCAGCAGTGAGTATTATGTCTAGGTTCTTTTTCCAGTCCACATAGTTTGGACCTGTTAACTTATTCTCCCAGAGAATAACGGCCAATGGACTAAAAGAATCTCCCACCATTTCTGAAAATCAAAAGAAAGAATTTAGTTTGTGAAAAAAAAAAAAAATTGTGCACTAAAAATAATTTGGCTCTTATGAAAACTGACATAGCTTCTTGGGAAGATTAACAGTTTCCAAAGCTAAGTGTATTAACCACCACAAATTAATTTCCCTTCTAGGTAATGATCTAGAGGATAACTCAATCGTGGGATGGCTGTTTCCTCTCATTTCCTATGGACATACCTCACACTATAACCTCCAATGTGGGCTGACTGATCATAGTACGTGCCCCGAGTTATTAATTACATCCTTCCATTAGACCTAGATCCTTATGGTATTCCCATCCTATACGGGTTCACTCCCAGGGTGACGCAAGGGCACCCACGATCTCTAATGAGGACCGTGACGGAAGCCGTGGGGCCGTTGGAACCCCTCTCCCACTTAGTCTTTTAAAATAAAGGTTTTCTAAAAAATATCCTTTTGAAATTTTCATTCAGTTTTTCTTAACTCAAAAATAAAATATCTAAGTCTATTAAAATCTCTATGTCAAGGCTTATATCCTTTGAGAGATTTCTCCATGGACTAATTTTATTTAAGTTAAAACTTAATGATTTCAAAAATTTTCCAATTTAAACTTTCTAGAGACTTTGTCTCAAGTTTATTTGACAAAACAATTTTTTTCTAGTCCAAAACAAAACAAAATGGCTATCCATTTTAATTTACAAAAATATCTAAATCCAATATATTTTCTATGTCTAGGATTAAATCATTTGAGAAAATATTCAAGGATTAATTTTTGTACAAATTAAAATAACCATTTAATTTTTGAAGAAAAATGTTTTTCTTGTCAAAAAATGTTCACAAAGACTTTGGTCTTTGAGAAAAAGGCACACATAGGTACATAAAAAAAATAGCATGCTCAAAAAAAGTAAACGTTTTCATGATTTTCTATTTTTTAAACCTAAGTGCTCAAATAATAGAATTAAACACATTAATTAATTAATTAATGATCTTGTTTAATCCTAAAATCCCTTACTAATATTTTTCATGCAAATATATTCCAAGAATATCAATATTACAAAAATATTAACTTCGCCTGGTATGGGACCCAAAATCAAAAAGAAAAAAAATAAAAAAATTACAAAAAAAATAGCTAGCGGTCTACTGCACCGGCCGCACCGGATCTGCACACGCATGGCCTACGGTCCACCGCTGCCACGGTGCACCGTGCCACACCGGATCGCCTTCGCTGCAGCCTGTGGATCGGCCCGCACCCGCAACCCGCGACCCACTTGCCCTCTGCTGCCGACCCGCGCTTCCACCCATTTCGCACATCCGGTGCCCTGCTGACCCGCGCGCCAAATGCAAATTGCAATTGCAATCGGCTTCAATTCATAGAATTGGCTCGGCTTACGCGGCTCACCAGCGACCGGCTCCTCTCACAGAAATGCAGCGGCTCGGCTCGGCAGCTCGGCTCCACTGCACGGCTTAAGAATAGTGTTTCTTCTTCGTTTTTTCTCTTCTTCCGCCTGAAAGTTGCAGAGACCATTCTGCTTCATATTTTGCTCATATCTTTGGCTTCTTTGGATATTTTTACTTACAAAAACTCATCCAAAACAAAAACACAACTGCCTATACCTATTAACATTGGGTTTACACGATCAAACCTCAAAGCCAAAATTTATTACAGAGATGCCTATGCTTCAACGATGAAGCTCACAGAGATGCTATCCCATACCAAAACAGAAAAGGATCACAGGTATAATCATCTTCTCCATTTTTATTAACTACCATACTCCCTATATTGATCAAAGAACCATAGGCTCTGATACCACATTGAGGGACGGGAAAACAGAGGAAGCATGCTTAAACCGAAAAAAAACCAGAGAGAAAAAAATGCAAGCCTTAGAGGCCACACGGAAGCGTGAAGATCATACATTTGCGCTCCTTAAGCCTACTAGGTTGAGTATGAGTGAATTGAACGACAGGAATCGCTTCGTTTTGCCCACTTGAAGAAGCTTTCGGTTGAAAATCCGCTAGCCTGCTACTTCGCCTGGTTTGCATGAACGCCAAGCCTTTCAGCTCTCGGAATATACCACAGCCCAACCTCTAGTCGATGAACACAACGGTGAAGAGGAACGGTCACAAATCTCCTTGGTTCTCTTGCTATTGATTAGCAAAGAAACAAGAAGAACAACAGAGGAGAGGAGACGACTGAGAGAGAGAGCTACGCGAGTTTGAGAGAGAGGCGTGAGTTTCACTTAGGCTAGGGAGATTAGGGTTTTTTCCTTTTTCCAGAGACTTGTTTTCTTAGTCAGCCAAAATTAGGTCTCTCAATATCTGATAAACATATCCCTGGGATATCATATTTCAAAACACCTGGATATTATCCTGATAATCAGTTTGGCTTAACTCTAAACTCTTCTTAACCGTATCTGGAAAAAAACCCTAAGGTCCAAGCTATTGGGTCGGAAAAATATTTATTATTTCTCTTGGACCCAAAAAGCCCAAAATAATAAACATTAATTATTTATTTCCTGCGCTTATATAAATAACCCAATAAATAATTAATGAGCCCAAATGAACCAAAATAATTAATCTTTAATTATTTATTTCTTCGGCCTATATAAATAACCCAATAAATATTTAAACATTAATTATTTCCCCTAATTTAAGCCTAGGTTAATTTCCTAATTATTCATACTGGACCTAGGCCCTGAATAATTAATTAACCAATTAAACTAGATAATTAATTTTTCTCAACTCCTATTTTATTTTATTTATTTATTTTATTCCAGTCTAATAATAAATTAGACATCCTGAATAAAATCAAATAAAATCAAATCCTCTTGAACTAAGACCAATTCCTCAACTCAAAATTAGTTAGGATTTACGGGCTATTCCAAGGACCAAAAAGACACATCGCCTTGGCTGCTAAAATGACCAAAATACCCCTGCTATATAAATAGCTGCATTTTTCATTTTAAATATTTCCTAATATCACTATAAGAAAATATTGACCACAAGGACAATGCTGCATTAGCAAAGTCTCCGACCTACAGGTGAAATGACTAAAATACCCCTCTACACATCGCCGTACATTTAGAGAGGAAGAAGTGCACTAACATCCCTCTAAATGACGTCTACCCTTCTTAGGCTTCTAGTCCAATGATCCACGACTTTCTAATGTGTTTCCGCTTTCCAAGGGAGCTACCCTAAAGCAAACATCCAAGTCATGTTTCCCAGGGCACTGGACATTTTAGACCATTCGGACAACCACTGGGGGCGATATAGTGTAGAAACTATCTTGTATAAGTCTGTCTTAACTAACTAGTTACATATACCCAATACACAAGTATATTGTTCTACTATAGAACCTCAACTATAGCATATCAAAGCATATTCTTCCAACTTCGTCAAACCACCAACTTATACTCAAGTCGTAGAGTACTAGTCCACGTTGTAGTGGTAGTAGTCTAGGTTTCTATCATATAGTACTTTTAGAAACCACTACTACAGGTCTTGTCCTAGTATTCGAAATACGCTTATGTCATGAAGTGAGTGGACTACTCACTGGCTAAAAGTAAGCCACTCTCCATATGGAATTCATAACATAATAACCTAAACATGATGAGATTCCCAGTCTCGTCAATAGGTTAAGAACAAATGTATATGTGTTAAATAACCCGTGATCCATTCCTTACTATGAAAGACCACCATTCACATGGACCACTTATTCAAACACAATGGGTCTGTTCCAAACGAAAATTATGCACAAACAAAAAATAAATTCACAAACAATTTCTGAAAATAAATTTTTTTATTAAAATATTCGATTTTACATCAGAAACCTAGTCTAAGAAGGCATACAATCCAACAGGTGTCACCCCGTCCAGTTTCCCGGATAAGGGGTCTTTATAACAAAAATAACAAAGTAAATATATATATAAGGTCCAGACTCAAAATATCCCACACTGATGGCCACACATATACATATATAAAAAAATCTCATATATACCATCTCTATCTATAACAAAACATAGACATGATTAAAAGGAAGCTGTCCAGACCTAAACTGCCGACTCTGTGGTATCGTTTGTCTATCTATAGGTCTGCTCGGCTCTGAATCCTACAAAAGATAAGATAAAAGACACGTGTGAGTGACGAATCACCCAGCGAGTCCCGTGTGTGCTAGTGCTTTATGAAATAATAGGGAACATAAAACTTTTATGGAATAGAATATTATTTGTTCACTGGAAACGATTCTAAAACTCTCTAAAGAAGAGTTTATTTAGAACTCAATCATTTTTGAAAAATTTTATTTCTGATTTCAAATTATTGCCTCAATTTTCAAATCAGAAGCACTTCTCCAGTAGAAGGTCGGCCTGTATGCAAGTCTCACAGTCCTTGCCTTCGGCGCCGCGTATCATTGTACTGAGACCGCAACCTTCAATACTTAACCGTGCATCGCCGAAATAAGTACACCGTTGTATACTTCTGCTCTGGTATACCGCAGCATACCTAGTGTACTATAGCACACAATCTTTTACTTGCCACCACAAGCCAAATCATGGTTAAAATATTTATTAGTAGGATCCATCACCACATGGAATGGGTTAGTTGAGAAATTTTTTGCTAAGTACTTCCCCAAGCTAAAATAGCCAAACATAAAACAGAAATTTTTACATTCGAACAGTTAGATTCTAAAATCCTTTACGAGTGCTGGGAAAAGTAGAAGAAGATGCTTAGAAATGTCCTCATCATAGGTTTGATCAAGGAATGCAAATGCAGTTTTTTTCCGTGGATTGAACTTTGCCTTAAAACAATTAGCTGATGCATCTGTTGGAGGGACTATTAATTCTAAGACCCTAGAGGAAGTATATGAATTAGTGGAGAACATCACAATGAATAACTACTCATGGAGTAATCCGAGGAGTAGGGCTCATTTTCAAGGTGTGCACAAGATTGATGTGGTAGCTACTTTGGAAGATAAGGTTAAAGCACTTATGCAAAAAATAGAACAAATAGTGATTACCTCTTCTCCAGTCCAGGTAATGAAGTTAACTGTGATTTTAGTGGACAAGGGTATCCAAATCATGAATGACAAATCATCGATTCATCCTAAAATTCCTTAGAACAAGTTGCGTTTATGTGTAATGGGCAACAAGATAATAATCCTTATAGTGCTATATACAATCCGAGTTAGAGAAAACATCCTAATTTTTCTTGGACAAATCAAAACCAA
The DNA here is from genome assembly GCA_026120185.1 of Voacanga thouarsii. Classification (NCBI taxonomy): domain Eukaryota; kingdom Viridiplantae; phylum Streptophyta; class Magnoliopsida; order Gentianales; family Apocynaceae; genus Voacanga; species Voacanga thouarsii. The sequence continues at coordinate 110,610 of JANUWF010002834.1, read as the reverse complement.
CCTAGGTCTTCTAATTTTGGTGGCAATCAGAGGACTCAACCCTTCTTACCCTGCAATGCACTACTATTAAAGCAATCTTTGGAGGAGTTGGTTAATAAGATGGTGAGCTCAACTAAGGCAAGGTTCCAAAAAGTGGATGTTGTGACAAGGAATTTGGAAGCACCAATGCACGATCTTGAGAATCAAATTGGGAACACTGAAACAAATCCACGTGATCAAAAGCATGCAGAATGATGAATTTTCAGTGCTTTGGTTTTCATTTAATTGGGGCATCCATTTAATTTCTATTTACCTTTTGTTTATCTTTCCGTATTTTTAATTTTTAAGATATTTACATTTTCTTCATGACTATGTGTTTTTGCTTATAGTTACTTTCATTAATTAATAAATTAAAAAATATTTTTTTTTTCAAACTGGATAGACCTGGGCGGGTACTGGCCCGGGTGCTCTAAGCCCGCTCCTGCTCATGTCTGGTAGCCTCTCTAATTGCCAATTTTGGCCACTTGTTTTCAAAATTTTTCGACTTCCCTCAATATTTCTCTCAACCCCATGCTATTTCTTCATCTCCAAACACCACCGGATCAATTTTGCCTTCAAAAATAAAAACCCAACATCAAATTTCCTAGTTTTGTTGAATTAAGGATTAAAACTTCAAAAACCCCAACATTTTCTTCAAGAACCCACTTTTAAATGTCCTCTTTCAAGTGAAGATTACTTCAAAAATATTGCACATTTTGCTTGCCCATGCATTAGAGAAACAAATGTATGATTTAACTTGCATTCTTACGATTAAATTCTTGTAATGTATTTTTAACTATTTTTGGGGTATTTTTTGGGCGAAAATTGCATTATTTGGAGTGGGTGGTTAAATTTAATTGAATTGGTGGCTCCATTATAACTAGAATAGCACGAGTTTATGATTCACTTGTTTTTTTTACATGTTTTATACTTTGATCATATATTGGCTATTTTTGGCTCATTGAGATTATATGGGTAATGAATTCATGCTAGACAGACAATGTTATTAGCCATGATGCATTCTTCATGAATTGTTCTATGGACACGTTCTTTGCATACTATGATCAGGTTGTGTACAAGTTGGCAATTATATGGTGGTTTGAATTGTTGCGCTATATTCCTTTTTGCAGGATTTGAAAGGAGATTATGATTGATTGATATTGTGGATTAAGGAGGTTGTGGATTGCTTGAAAATTGTGAAATGTTGAAGGTTATGTGTTGTGGTGGATTGATCGTATTGGGATAAGGTTGTTGTTGTATTTGTTGTAGTGCCTCATTATCATTCTTTCATTACCCCATCTTCAAATACACTTATCATGCCTAAAGACAAAGGCCAATCTTCCAAAAGGGCTAAAGTATCACCTTCCTTTATCCCCTATATCTATAGACCCCTTTATTTTTATACCTTACTAATTTCACAGATCTATCATGTCAAGAGTGGTACTCCAAGAGGGCTTCTAATAAAATCATTGTAGAGCGCACTTTTACACCCTCTCTAGACCATGCCATTAAGTTAGGAATGATGCTTAGATTATTGGGGTGGGGGCTTATAGATCAATTGAAATGTCCCATTTCCTTGTCTTGGTTAAAGAGTTTTATGCTAATATGGTCTAGAAATGAAATAATCATCTTGAGACCAGGGTAAAGGAACCCCTATTTTTGTGGATAGAGAGGGATTGGCTGTTATCTTACAAGTTAACCATGAAGGTCCATGGTTGATTGTAGATTCGCACAACCAAAAGATAATTTCTGACCCTAAATGGAATGAGAGTGATAATAAAGCTACCCTAAGGATGTACAAGAGAGGTCCAGTAGGATAGGTAGGTTTCTATTCTAACAATGGCCTTGAGGCCAACCTACATGGCCTAGTTTTCATCCTTTCTTACATTATTGTTCCTAAAGCTAGTAGATTCAATGAGTCCCGTGTGATTGACCTTTATATTCTACATAAGATAATGCACACCCAGCCTATCCCACTTACTCATTTGATTATCCAATCTATATGGGATATGGTACATTCTCGCCTTTGCACCAAAGTTTTTGTTTTCCCCTTTATGATCATGAAAATTTTGGAAGGTTTAGCATTAGTTTTGAGGGGGAGTTTACTAAGACTGCAACTAGGAGAGATCTAGTTATTGAGCAAACATTGGTTAACTGTGGTTATTAGTACAGTGCTGAGGTGAGGCGATGGTTGAGGCCTTAAGATGTGTAGCACCCGGGATAAGTTGAGCTTCCACCTGTGGAGGAGGAGCACCCTATACCACCACCTCGTACTTTGCTAGTGGTTCCTAGTCCTAATCGAGAACTGATTTTGAGACTGAGGTGAAGGGTTAGTTGGAGCAATTGAGAGTGGGTATGGAGATACAGACGGAGATACTTCTTCACCTTCGTGAGTCTGTGGTTGTTCTCACTAGGAGGCAAGATGCTCAGGAACAACAATGGGTGCAATGGATGCATTGATTCAGTAAACTTCAAGGAGGTGATGGTAGCTATATAGCTGAGAATGATGAGGACGATGATGATGGTTGAGCATTTTTCTCTTGATCCCTATTTATCTTTTTAGTTTTCTTTTCCATTTATATTTTCATGACTTTTCTTAGCGTTCTTCATAGTTTATATTAGTTTATTTTTATTTTATTTTATTTTCATTTTCTACTTTTATGTTTTTTCCTTCTTTTATGTTTTTATTTATGTACATTTCCCCCAATGACTTCTTGTGATGGATTCACCTCTTTGGAGGCTACTCTAATATGGAAGTATTTTATTTTTTTATCTTCTTCCTCTTTATTTATTTTGATCCATTGGCTTTGTTTTCATTATTATATTTTTTGCCATTATGGACAATATCTAGTTTATATGTGGGGGAGAATTTAGCATTGAAAATATTGTTAATTTGTGCCCTAGAGCAATCACTTGTACTTTGTATAAGACAAATTTGTTTTATAATATTATCTTTCAATTTGTCTTCATTACTTTTATGTAAAATAACTGTTAGATAAAGTCTTTAGTACAACACTGTGTTAAGGAAATCATGGTAGAGATCATTATGTGAGATTCCTACTACACTAAATGATGTTAATACTTAAATAATCCCTAGTAATAGTATTAATGAGATAGGATATCGTTAATGTGTTAAGACTAGCACGTGTTAGACTTCCTGATCTAATCAGGCAGTGGTTTTTATATCCATGAGTATAGAGATACTCAAAGCTAACACATGGATGCTTGTTAACAGAATAAGTACATTGGATGGCCTGACTATGAGATAATCATATGGATAACTGTGTAGTGCTAGTGAAAGAATCTTGTTATAGCAAACGTGCAAGTATTCTTATACTTAAGATCTCTAAGGTACTTTGTTTGCTGAGTATTGTATTTTGATTCCAATCTCAGAAGCCAGATTGATGGTCGCCTATAGGATGGATATTGGGTATAATGTGAGGTAAATAAAAGTAGTTGAGAGGGTCAATAAAAGATTCACCACTTGTAATAGTAAGGGCAAATATCTCACGGCCACTTGTTGGATTTACTACTCGTGAAATTCTTGGCCGAGGTGATTGTGTACTAGAAACAGTTCCAATTAGTACACATGAAGAGTAGTAGATTTCTGGTACAAGTACTAAATTACTCAGGCCATAATTAATATATATTTTGGAGGGAATTGGCACTAATTTCGTACTCCAAACTGAATGAGTTATTATATAGTGAAGGGAATTTATTGCATGTAGTTTATTATTGAAGGGTTCATGTCAAGCCACTTGACTTCCTGAACTCTTCAGTGGTTATGATATGTTGCTAGATATTGCTCATGATTTGCTGAGTATGGGTTTATTAATTGATGATTTATTAAACTAATCCTGATTAGAATTAATATATTAATTCTAAATTATTAACGATTATTAATCACAAAGACATTTGGATTAATTCATATTCGTTACCAATAGACTAGGAAACCTAATAGGTCACACACAATGGAGGATCAATTACTCTAAATGTTAGTTGATAACATTGTGGCGTTAATTATGAGAAGAAAAAGTTTTTTGGGCCAAATTATAATTAGTTATAATTTTTGAGCCAAATTTTAATTGTGAGAATATTAGGTGCCAATTACAATTATAGAATTCTAATTCTTTTAGAATTCAAAAGGACATGTGATCAAAGGCTATTTTTATGGGATTCTTCCTTTAGAAAAGGCTGTGGTTATTTGATCAAATTGGCATAGAGAAAATTTATTTTTCTAAGGTCTTTTTATACACACATTTTTTTGCACACTCTCTCTCGCGTTTCTTTTCTATACATAGAAACAAACACTAACAGTCAAGAGAGTCTTCTAGTAGAGACTCATTTTGGTTTACGTGAGTCCCTCGTATGGATACTATCAGGGCTAACCTCACACTGAGATTGGAGTAGTTCGTCTTGGATGCCGGTGTAGACTAGTTTTTGGAACGATGTATATGGATCGCGCCTCAGTCATTCAATGTGAAGGGAAAAGTTTTGAATGACAGAGGTAAAACCCGTGTTTTTCTTTTGCCTATTTAAATCATATGCATGTGATCTTGGGCTAGGATTTCTATTTTTTTGCTGCTATAAGCGTTCTACCATATCAGAAATCCCAATAAATAAATTTCATGTACTCTAATTTTGGGCTACATTGGCTAAATTTTTTTCAAAATTATTGTGGTTTTCATTGCTTTTACTTATAAAGAGGTTGTAGTTATCTTTCTTACTTGGGATCTGATTTTTGTCACTTAACTACTTGGATTTTTATTAATAATGAACTGTTTTATTGGATTGGAAATATTAAGTCCTGAAATTTTGAGTTAATCGTATTTATGCATTAGTGTTTGAATATTATTTTATTCATCTTGTTTGAAGGTGGATAATGTGATGAATGTAAGGAAAGTTGTTGACTAATTCTTATATTATGGATTTGAAATTTTCTGAGCTTTGAGTACTGAGTAAGGATTGCAAGGAAACTAAAAAAAAAATTGAGTGAAAAAATTCATTGTTTGTGAGCTAGGAAAAGAAAATTAGAGTTGATAAAGATGCTCTTGTTTTTGAATGATTGAAGACCTTTTGCTGAAAAGGGGGTTAATATGGAGAGAACTAGCAAATGTTATACAATGCACTCTCTTAAGCCTATCCCGAAGGCAGAAAGGCAAGAAAGAGAAAAGAAAGCAATTATTGGGAAACATGATTGAAAAGAATGTATAATGACTATAAAAAGGGCTAAAAAGATATGTGAAAAGAAATCCATTCAATTGAGGCTATTAATTCCCTAAGTCTTAGGGGAAAAAAAAAAGGAGTGGAGTGTTTTCCTTAAATCATTATTTAAGTTGTGCAATTTTTGAGTTTATAATACTTGAATTGGTTGATAGCTTGACTTGTATGATTCATATTATCTCTTTTTTTTTTTTTTTTTTTTTTTGCTTGAGGAGTGCAATAATTTGTTTTTTTTTTTTTTTTACTAAAGTATAAACTTGCTTAACTTGAATTCAAGGGCCTTGGTATGTCTTATCTAGTGCTCCAATTTGTAATTGTTTTCAAAGGGTCAAAAAAATGACAAGGTCATGTTTGAAGTTTGGAGAAGAAATGTGTCATTGCTATAGTTGAAATTTTTGAGAGTTTGTCTTGTTTTTCCTTATCTTAAGTACTTTGCTTAAGGTTAAGCAAAGATTAAAGTGTGTGGGAATGTGATATAGGCTAAATTCATCAACATTTTTCTAGTTTTTTTAGGATATTTTGCGATGCATTTGACATAATAACTAGTTATATTCCTTCATATTTAATATTTTACCCATAGAAAGGTATTTTGGGGTTTTATTGAAGAACAAAGGGAAAAACAACGAAAAACTATTGTCGTTGTAGTGCTCGGCCGGCATTGGCCGTGTCCCATAGAATCGGCGCCGGCCTAAGGCTCGAAGCGAGGAACTTAGTTAAAAAAGCAGTGCACGTCTGGGCGATAGTGCACAGCCAATGGTAGCCATGAGAAGCACAGCCGACGTCGGCACAAGGCTGTTCTAAGGTGGCAATCTGCAACGGATTTACCACTTATAATATAATGCATATTGATTCCGTAGCAAATTACAGAATATAGTACCAGTGGTTGCCATCCATGGCATAGAACCAATTGATGTAATATGTGGCAAATTCATGCCAATCTGCCACGGATTTGCCATGAACAATTATTCTTCATATTTATTCCGTGGCTGATTACCATGGATTTGCCATGAATAAGATCTGCTTGAGTACCATCTGTAGCAAATTCATGACAATCTGCCACAAATTTGCCACAGTGCCACGAATTATTATTTGGATATTGATTTCATGGCAAATTCGTGGTAGATTTGCCACGGATTTGTCATAGAAGATAGTACCGATAGGTTAATATGTGGAAAATTCTTGACAATTTGCCACGAATTTGTTACGAATAATTATTTTTCATATTGATTCCATGGCAACACATGAATGGCCCCTGCTTGAGCATTATCCGTGGCAAATTTGTGGCAATGTGCCACGATTTGCCACGGACAGCTTATTTACATATTGTGTCCATGGCAAATCCGTGGCAGATTGCGACGGGTTTGCCATGGTTCCCTAGCAATATTTCACCCTGAAATGTGCTACAAACTTCAAAAATTCGTGGCAAATTGCCACAAAAAAGAGTTCCCTAGAAAAAAAAAATGCTTAGCGATGAAGATATTTGCCGTGGCCAAATTCCGTCGCTGATCAATGACAAATTTCTATTTAGCCACGGATTTTAGTAATAAATTGTCCACGAGATGGTAAGGCATGTAAACATTTCAATCGAGCATATCCCGATTTCACAGCAGAGTTACAAAATGTTGGATTTGGATTGTGTACAGACAGTTTCTCACTATTTGGATTGTCAGGGAAGTAGTATTCTTGTTAGTTGTTTATAGTTACTCTATATAATCTAGCACCCAGGATATGCATGAAAAATGTTGTTATATTCTTGACGGTTATAATTCTGGTGCAAATAATCCAAAATTATTGTTATATATCTACTTGCAGCCACTTATAGATAAGCTTTTGACATTGTAGATGGAAGGTGTCTTCACATATGATATTTCTAAGAAACAAAATTTTTGGTTATATGTTGTATTCTAGTGGACAATTAGTGACTTTCCTATGTACGAGATGCTAAGCAGGTGGGTACATTGGGGATTCTAGCATGTCTATATTGCATGGAATGTGCAAAGTCTTTCCAATTACCTTCTAGAGGTAAACAATTGTGGTTCGACTACCATTGACAGTTCCTGCTGCCTGAACATCATTTTCGAAAGATTGCAAGTCTTTTAGAACAGGCGGAGGTGTTCAACAATCACCCCCTGTTCCACGCCTAACTAGGGATCAAATGTGGAATGTGGAGCGATGTTTTCCTAAAATCACAGAGACTGCGTCCAAAGTTACAATGGCAGATGGTATAAGTGAATATCATAACTGGGCAAAACAAAGCCTTTTTTGGGATCTACCATATTGGAAAACAAATTTGATTCAACATAATATATATGTGATGCATAATGAAAAAAAAATGTATTTGATAATGCATTTAACATAGTGATGATGTAAATAGAAAGACGAAGGATAGTGTAAAGGCTAGACATTATGTACATATATATTCTAGTAGCCCAGAATTATTCATTCGTCCAATTGATTAAAGAATGGGAACGAAACCAAAATCTTGTTACACATTGATAAAAGAGTAAAGGAGACTTTGTGAAAGTAATTAAATATAACAAATTGTTTACATTTATTTTAACATTTTACTCTATCTTTTATATATATATATATATATATATATATATATATTAGCTGTGCTAAGCAGCTAATAGACACTATTCAATATCTAAAAAAGTGGGAGGAGGCTATCTTGGATGGCTGAGGTAGCCTACAACTAGCTTATGTAGCATTGGAAGTTGAAGGTTTTCTGGAGCGGTATAGACAAGTTAAGGAGAACCAAGCCAGTTCTCATGATGGCTTTGGCCAATCACACCATACTGGTGACTTGATTTCATATATGGAGCAAGAGGCGAAAATGGTAATGTGGCCTTTTAATTCATGCAAATATGTTTAAATCGATATATTTCTTTTCACTATATAATCTCTATTAAACTTTACTTTTATATATAGCACCATGAGTTAGGAGATGAGTTTTCTCACTCTAAAGTTTGGAGGCGGTGTTATCAGTGCCAATAGCCTGAGTGTAAATAAAGCCAATTCTTTGACCTTAGAGCCCAACACACCTAGATATGTTCTAAATATAAATCTAATCTATTCATATCAATATTTTATATGTAATTGTTTTAACATACGTGTGTGTGTATATATATATAAATATTTATAAATATATATATATATATATATTGGGATCGATTTAATGAATTATTCTACGAGTTTCACTGCAAAGCTCTACAAGTGGAGGGGAGGTGCAAGTTAAGAGGCCTTTATTTGTGCAGGCGACCGGAGGTTGCAGGAAGGGCCAAGTCTATGGGTTTACTAAGTCTTCCCACATTAGATCAAAGTACTCACAGAATGGATATCATCATAGTGAGTCTTCAAGTGCGCAAACTCAAGTGGCGACACAGAAGAAGTCAGACGAGATGGAGTAGAGATTACAAAAGAAAGCCCAGCATATATTGCTCGTTTGCACACTTTTATAGAGGGTATAGCTTACTATGTTAGATTTCCACTACTACCAGCACCAACCGCACCAGATGCTCAAAGGGTGATGTTGGAGGTGATTTTGGTAGTAATGCATGCTTTTAGCTAAATAGCTCATTTAATTTTTTTTTTTTTTGTTATAGAGACATGCGAATTATGTTGAACAAAATTTTCATAATTCAAATTTATATATTTATATAATTTCTTTTCACTACAAATCTTTGAAATTTCTATATAATTTCATCTAATAATATACACTCGTTGTTGTGAAAAACATGATAGCATATGAAAATTAGTTGGGAAAATTGTTTCCTTTTTTTTTTAAAGAGAGAAATTAGCGACCGACTATTTTGGTCACTTATATCTAATGCTAAGCAAACAAATTAGGAACCGTGAGGATAAATTTGGTTGCTAATTATCTACCACTCAACAACCGCACTTTGACATCAGAATCGCTGTCAGTCACGAATTAGTGACCAAAATCAACGACTGTCGAAGCATTAGACACTAATTAGCAATCAACTTTGTCGAATAGTTTTTTTATAATTTTGTTTTTTTATTTATTTGAATCTAAAATAGCGATGGATAGTCGGTCATTAATTATCGACCTTGACTATTTCACACCAAAATAGATACCGCACCAAAATATCAGCAACCAAACTTGCGGTCCCTAATTTGCCTTTTCCTTGTAGTTTTGGAATGGTTACTTTGTTACGGTTGTGATCTTGTTACATAATTTTGAATTGCATTACAGGTGATTAGTAATAAGGGTGCAACATTTCTAAACGGAGTCCCATTAGATAAACAAGATAAATGGTTTCATTCAGTAAATGCAACCTTAAGGTCTCACTTATGTAATGTGACCTTAATAAATGCGACTTTTTTTTTTTTTCCATTTCCCAAATTTGTTACTGCATGGGGAAAACCAATTAAGCCAAGAATGTTGCATTTTAAAAAATGCGATGTAGATTTTTGCAGGTAGCATTTTAAAAAATCGGACTTCTTGGATTTAGAAATTTCTCCCTAAATAACCCCACTTTCAGAATTTTCTATGAAAATGGCAACATATTTGGATTTTTCGTAATTATTTTAAGTTCCATGTATTCTGATGCCCTTGATATGGCTTCTTTCACTTTTTAACAAAAATGGAGTTTATGAGTTGAAATTTCAATTCAAAATATGTTTATTAAATTAGTAAAGTGAAAAAAATTTTGAGACAGAATTACAAAAGAGTGAAGTTGTGATCCTACATAAAGGGTGTATAATTTCATAATTAGGTTTTCATTTTTCCTATAAGGAATTGGTGGTCACAAATTATTCTTTTTATTTCCAAAAAAAAAAAAAAGAAGAGCTACTATTATATAAATTACACAAATTAAAAAAATCAAATATTTATGGATTTTTTTTATACAAAACCCTGAATAAAACTCATTTAAAATTTTAAAAAAAAATTAATGTATAATTTTTGTAGAGTAGTAAATGATAACATTATAATTAAAAATAATAAATATATTTTTAATTTTGTAATATGACAGATAATTTGAAATATTTTTTAAAACATAATTATTTTAAAATTAATATAATATAATATAATATAAATGATAAAAGTTTTAAAAATAATTCCAAATGAATTTTTAAAAAAATCAATCCATAACACGTGTTGGTTGTTTCTTTGAATTTCGAGCCCCAAAATCTCGGTTAGAATACTTGTGGTGACCTATAGTCCGAACTTAGAATGAATGAGTGGTTCACAGCAAAATTCAAAAAGATTAGGACTTGGAAAGGAAGTGCCATATTTAGTCAAATTTTTGAAGCTTTAGGACTAGGAAAATAAATGTAATCAAACTAGTCTAGAACATGAAACGAATAAGAGAAGGACGGTTGCAGGTTTTAGGTAAAAAGTTTGTATCAATTGTCAGCTCATCATAAAGCCAAAATTTAGCAATAGCGCACTTAGGTGAAAATAAATTTTCTACCCTGGGATTACGTCACTTATAGCAAATTTCTTTTCTTTCCTACATGGATTTCCTGCCACATTCTCCCAGATAAAGATGTCTATATTGAAAGACAGAGGAAGATGATGTTTGCTATACTTTTTGTAACCTTTCTTTTGATATTACTTATATTTCGATGGGTTTATAAGTGGAGAAACCCCAGCTGCAATGGGGTACTCCCACCTGGTTCAATTGGATTACCAATTATCAGAGAGTCCATTGATTACTTTACCCTTTATTTGCACAATAATATTCCACTTTTTTTTATCAAGAAAAGAGTTTCAAAATATATTTTATTTTTAATAATAATATGTGTACTTCAAATTTTTATTACTAAAACCTCACTTTTTTACATGGAGAGTAATCTTATTATCACACCATTGTTTTCCTTAAAATATGATGCAGGCCTTGTGTTGAGGATGGCTCTAGGGGCCGATTTAATTAATTATTTCTATTCAAAAAATTGAAATTTTTAATAAAAAATTTGTATAAATCTTACCGTTTACCTTTAAAAAAATATCTTAAAATTTTTCTTGCCTATGACTTTGTCTCTATAATCATGGTCCTCGTTCCTTCCCTGCCTTATGTACTAACCTTTTTGGTTCCTTTGAAGCAATTGCATGTCAACGTGACATGTCTGAAGCCTTTGTTTTTGCATAATAATGCGTTGTTTTCTGCAGATATGGCCCTCTATTTCGCACGAGTATAGTTGGTCAACCGGTGATAGTATCAACTGATCCGGAGGTCAACTATTATGTGTTCCAACAAGAAGGCAACATTTTCCAGTGTTGGTACTCTGAGAATGTTTACAGAATAATTGGGAAGCAAAGTATGGCTGTCCAACATGGCGCAATCCACAAATACCTCAAGAATTTGATCTTAACCCTTGTAGGCCCTGAGAACCTGAAAGAAAAATTGATCTTTGAAATGGATCAAAACACTCAAGAACATCTCCATTCCTGGGCTAGCCTTTGCAACCTAGATGCGGAAAATGCCACTGCTGAGGTTAAGCTTCATTTATTTCTAGGATTTTTATATCGAACCCTATACACAACATTTTGTATTCTCATTTGATGAAGACAAATTTCTTTCTCCCGCTGGTATTCACACTCGCAGCAAGGAAGATACTAAACTATGATGAAAAGAAGGCATCAAAAAAGTTGAGAGATAGCTACAAAGACTTCATGGATGGCCTTATCTCGTTTCCTCTGTACATCCCGGGGACAGCTTTCTATGCGTGCATCCAAGTATGTCATGAAAGTTTAATTTTTGACATCATTCTAATCCTTTAACAGAATATGGTTGTTAGGAAGCCTTGTTTTCTTCTTTCAGGGGCGTAAAGATGCAATGAAGGTGATTAAAGAGATCTTCAATGAAAGGCGCGTTTCCATGAAAAAGCCAAATGATTTCGTTGATGCTTTGCTTGAGGAAATAGATAGAAAAGAATCTTTTTTAAATGAAGAAATTGCATTGGATTTGGTATTTTTGCTTCTATTTGCTTCTCATGAAACAACTTCCACGGCCATGACATTGGCCATGAAGTATCTCTCGGAGCATCCTGCAGTTTTAGCCGAACTATTGGTGTGTGATCAAACAACATATTCTCCAGCATTAAACCTTGTAGTTTTTGCATAAACCGATCTTCGAATTTTATTTATTTCAGAGGGAACATGAGGCTATTCTTTAGAATAGAGAAATTGACAGTACAAGAAAGTCAGAAAATTGCGACGGCCAAAATCCGTCGCAAATTTGCGACAGCTCACCGACGGAAAAAAGGAAAAAGGGATGTAGTTGACCGACCGTTGCAAATCCATCACAAAATTAGCGACGGATTTGCAACGGAAATTATTTGAGACAGATTTAGAGATTCCGTCGCAAATCCGTCTCAAAATTAGCGACGGAAATTTATTTTTAATAAAAAATTGTAGATTTTTTTTTTAAAAAAAAGCTCTAGCAAATCCGTTGGAAAATTAGCGATGGAATTTATTTTACGACGGATTTAGGAATTCCGTCGCAAATCTGTCACAAAATTAGCGATGGATTTGTGACGGAAATTAATTTTTTAATAAAAAATTGTAGAAAAAAAATTCAAAAAAATGCTCTAGCAAATCCGTCACAAAAATTAGCGACGGATTTACGACGGAAATTATTTTTTTAATAAAAAATTGTAGAAAAAAATTTCAAAAAAATGCTTTAGCAAATCCGTCGCAAAATTAGCGACAGATTTGCGATGGGAATTATTTGCGACGGATTTAGATATTCCGTCACAAATCCGTCTCAAAATTAGCGACAGATTTGCGACGAAAATTAATTTTTAATAAAAAAATTGTATAAAAAATTTTTAAAAAAATGCTCTAGCAAATCCGTCACAAAGTTAGCGACGGATTTGCAACGGAAATTATTTTTTAAAAAAAATTGTTGAAAAAAATTTAAAAAAAACTGCTCTAAGCTAATCCATCACTAAATTAGAGACGGATTTACATATTCCGTCGCAAAATTTGGAACGGATTTGCGACTAATTAGCGTTTTCTTTAAAGTTGCCACGGATTTGCAACTGATTGGTGTTTTCTTTAAAGTTGCGACGGATTGGTGTTTTCTTTAAAGTTACGACATATTGTTGTTTTCTATAGAATGAAGTTTAAAAAAAATTATCGTTGTAAACAATTTTAATCTAAAATATTTAAAGTTACTTATTAAGGTTTTTTTTTTTTTGGTATAATTTTGTATACTATATACACATGAGTGTTATTATCATAGAATATGCCCATGATTTTCTTACTAAAATTGTTTATTGTATAAAATATTCTTACATGTTCTTTAGAGATAATTTTATAAATTGAGTAATAAGGAGTTTCATTAATTATTAAGAAAACTTCATTAATATATATACATATATATATATGTATGTATGTATATGAATATGTCTGTGTGTGTGTATATATATATATATATATATATATATGATTATGTTTGTATATGTGTACATATTTACATATGTATATGAATATGTGTGTGTATCTATACATATAAATAAATGCTTGTGTGTGTGTACTTTAATATATATGGTGTATGTGTGTGTCTATGTATAAAATATGTATGTATATATATGTATATATATGTATATATATTTGGGTTATATTGTATATGAATTTATACGTATATTTATATACATATATACATATATATGTAAAAATTATTTAATAAAAAAGATAGTATATAAATATATAAAAATATTTTTTTATTTTTGAATAATATAGTTTTATATTGAATATAAATATACAAATTTTTGTTTGTATTCCATAGTTAATCTGTGATTATTTGTCACGAAATCACAAAATTACTATTCATTTCTGATAAATTTGTGACATTTTTTTTTCAATTTTTTAAAATAATCTACCAAAAAAATAATAATAATTTGAACAACCACTTTTCTTCTTCCCCCTCCCTCATTCTCCCCCCCCCGCCCGCCTCCCGCTAGATCTGCAATTTCACCGTGCTTCCACCATCCCCCGCAGTCGCACCGTTTCTCTTCCTGCCGCCACCCCCTCCACCCCTCCCGCCTGCACTACCCCACACACCCCCTCCGCCGGCTGTCTCCCCTCCCCCTCTCCCCCGACCAGCTGTCTCCCCTCCCTCCGACCGGCCGGCCGGCTCTCCCCCTCCTCCGGCTCTCTCCCCCCCCCCCAAGGCCATCACCCCGGCCCCCATCTCTCGCCCCCGCGGCTGTCCCCCCCTCCCCGTGGCTATCCCCCTCCACCCCGGCCCCCTTCTCCCCCCTCTCCGTCTTCTCGCTAACCACCCCGGCCCCTTTCTCCGTTCCCCTCCCCCCCCATCCCATCTGCAGACAATCCCCCTTCTCCTATATTATTTTTCAACTTCTACCCAAAACACTTAAAATCTGTTTCTTCACACTCCAAATTCGGAGCATTCTCCACGAATTGCAGAATTCAAGAAATTCAACCAGAGGAGACTAAGGTTGAATCATCATAGCATATCAGAGGTGAGATGTTTATGTGCTTAGCTGTGAATTTTTTATGTGGTATGTGATGTGTATTACAAGCAGTGAATTACTTAAATATTAACTACTATACTCACTATTAATAGTATTTACTACTGTGACAATTATTAGTTCTTATTACTTGTTGACTAATAAAACTGTTATTCCATAATATTAATACTTTTATTCATATGTTTATCTAATATTATTATTGACTGTTTATTGGAATTGCTATTTATTAAATATTATGGGGGCAAAAAATTATTTTCAATATTATATTAGTATTATTACTAATATTATATTAGGGGGGCAAAAAATTATTTTCAATATTATATTAGCATTACTAATAATATTTTTTATAACATTATTTTTTAATATAAAATTATTTGATAATAATTACTATTTAACATTTAGTAGTATACTGCACGTCAATAATTAGTACTTACTATTTTTTAATGGTAAGTTGGCTACCAACAAATACCAATTGCCTCTTTTTTTTCTTTTTTTTTTTTAACTTATATGAATGGATCCCCATAAGTGATGGGTTAGCATTCCTCATGAGTAATGGGTGATCATTCCCCATGGGTAATGGGTGATTACCCTTACATTAGTCATATTGAATAATTGTTTTGACAGTTAATATTTTTTTTTTCAATGTTGTTGATTTTGTGGTGGCTTGGTGCCTAGAAACGTCCAGTATATAGGGGAAACTCTGCCGAAATTCTTAATGAATTTTGCACTGGTGTCTTGGTTGTGTTTATGGTTGTTGGTTTAACATTAATTTTGATTATTAGTTGGTGGCTGAGTTGGTTGATGTTTCATGGTTTAAATCTAGTTGCTTATTGAGGTATTGTCAGAGAAGTTAATAAATTTAATTCTATGCTAAGTATATTGGGTGTCTATATAAACATGATTGGGAAATCGATTAGTGTTTTGCGACGATGGTTCACCATCACAAGCCCACGTATGTTGCATGATAAAGAAGTATATATAAATTACTAAAAAAGTATTTCATGAAAGACGTAGTTAGCTATTTAGGTATTTATAATTGTTGTTTATAGTAACACGAAGATGATTACTCTTAAGCTTTCCTAAACCTTTTGTTGCGTATATGCATAAACTCACAGTTAAACCTTTTTGTCGCATAATATGTTGAATATATAGATGGAAGATTGCGGTTGCATGCATAGAAGGCGGTTGCCCGATAAAGGGTTTACTACTAAATTTGAGCAGGGGGTGCATGAATTTATTGCGTTCGTTTTATCGAATTCTAAGTCTGGTAAAATCAGATGTCCTAGCCCAAAATGCAAGAACATGAAATTTGACTCTCTAGACCAAGTTGAGATCCATTTGTACAGATATGGGTTTGTTAGCAATTACCATTGGTGGATTTGTTATGGTGAGCCTTACTGTGTAAATCAAAGCATGTCTACCTCAACATCTAGTACAGTTCAAGTTGATTCAGGTTCTAGAAATCCGTATCTGGAAATGATCATTGATGCCGCGGGCCCTAATTTTAATTTGGAAAGACCGTTGGATAAGCAAGTTGAAGAACCTCCTAACATGGAAGCGCAAAAGTTTTATGATATGCTGGGGGCAGTAGACACTCCCATATGGGAAAGGTGTATGAACCACTCAGTGCTTTCGTTAGTTTCAAGGCTATTAAATGTTAATTCTAAAAATAATGTATCTAATAAATCTTTTAGCCAAGTTGTGCAGCTTATGAAAGAGGTGGTCCTAAGTAGCAACAAGATACCTGATGACTTTTATCAAATGAAAAAGTTAGTATCTGGGTTGGGGTTGCCTGTTCAAAAGATAGATGTATGCAGTAATGGATGCATGCTTTATTGGAAGGATGATATCAATTTGAAAGAATGCAAATTTTGCAGACATGTTCGGTACGTGCCTAGAAAATGCCGGAAAAAAAAGAAGGGTTAGGCTCGAGATCCCTATGAAAAAAATGTACTACTTTCCGATTAAACCAAGGCTTCAGAGGTTGTATGCATCCAAAACTACATCTGAACACATGAGTTAGCATGCAAAGGCTAAGGTCGAAGATGGAAACATGAGCCATTTGAGAGATGGTGAGGCTTGGCAGCACTTTGACTGGATTCATCCAGATTTTGCAAAGGAAGTTTGGAATGTGAGATTGGGACTTTGTACTGATGGTTTCTCGCCGTTTGGCATGTCAGGAAAGCAGTATTCATGTTGGCAAGTTATTATCACTCCTTATAACCTTCCATCATGGTTATGCATGAAAGATCCTGTAATGTTTGAGTTGATAGGAGATTAGAGTTAGAGTTTGTTGGATGGTTTAGGACTTATGTGAGTTGAACATAAAAGTAAGTTGTATATATAAATGACTTTGAAAATGAATGTGTATTAACCATTTGTTTTTTATAGGTTCATTATCCACAACTTAAAGTGAGTGATCAAAATCTAAAAAGCATAGATTAGGGACCTTTGAGACAAGTGAAATATTTCCATGGTTATTTTATAAATGGTTTTATTAGGTTCTGTATACATGATTGGTCATTTGGAAAAAAGAAAATCAATAGTGGAGTTGGTATTAAAGGCAGCGGAAGGAGTGGCAATGATTATTATGGAGTCTTGATGGAGATTGTTGAACTTCAATTCCCAAGGACTCTTTGTTTGAAAGTTGTCCTATTCAAGTGTGATTGGTTTGATCCAATGCCAAATCGGGGTGTTAAAATTCATCCTCACTACAAACTTGTTGACATCAATTGCAAGAGGAATTACCTACAATATGATCCATTTGCTTTAGGTCATCAAGAATCTAAAGTGTATTTTGTATCCTACCCGGGAAGAAAAACACCAAAATTTGATTGGGTATCTATTTGTAAATTGAAAGCTGACATGTTATTGATGCACCCGTTGTTGAGAGACTATATCAAAAGGATGTAGATCAAACGAAGACAATCAATCTATGTGTTGAGGATAATAGCACTAGATGGTTAAAAGATGAGTCCAGTATTGGGAAGATCGTCAATGTTCAGGAACCGAGACTAATGATGGCGGAAGCACAACCGAATAATGACAACGACGACGAGGATGATGAAATAGAGCCAAGGTCCTATACAGATGACGATATAGATGACTATTCATCCATTTATGATAAAAGTCAATAGACTTGGCCCAAGTTTAATTAATGTATACATATAATTACTAGTCAAGCTACTGTTTCATTTACATGCGTTTTGCTTTTTTTGATATCTAGAACTATTCTATTTTTTTCTTCTTTCTAATCCTGACCATGTTTTTATTTTTAAACAATTCAAGTTATATATAACTTCTGAAGCCTCACCAAGTGAAGAGTCAGCAACTTGTGAGACGTTGATAGAGGATCAGATGCCGTCTTCGAGCCAGGGACCACGTATACATGTTCCACAGTTGATACCCCCAGACGAGGGACGATCATAGCAGGTCCCTAGCCTGAGACCAACTTCTACGTCATCTACATTAGGTGTTGCCCAGACTGAGGATACGCGGCTCTTGTTTGAGCAAGTTGGTGACTCTTAAATCGTAAACTTATTTATTATTTTATGCTTATTTTGTTCATAATTGTATAACTTTATCTTATATTACATATCTATTTTCTTGGAACAGGTTCACACATTTGGTTCGATATGTGAGAGAGGTAGTTGAGAATTTTAGGCAACACTACTCTGGGTCTATACTACCTTCTCACAGGTTCTGATCGATATCTGGAACCTGTGGTTCGATTTGTGGAGTGTAAGTTCGATATATTAGTTATAATTTAACTTGTTACTCTAATGATGTTAAATTCTTTATTTTTAATATGTTTTCTTGTTTGTAGTTGCTTCTAATTGTTATTTTGATTTTGTAGTCTTTCTTTCATCGGCACCCGGAGCATGCCACACAGATCTAGGCTAACTGGTAGATAAAATGCAAGGCTGGACTTTCAGACCAATTGTCGAAGGCTTGGAAAAATCATGGGGTAAGTTCCCCCAATAGATTTCTCCATTTTGTTGGACTTCTTCATCAGAGCCTTAGAGGGTCCAATAGGTGGCAACATATTTCTTCCGCTGTAAAGCAAAACAGATCTGCTGGTGGCGCATCACACACTGAAGGACCCATTTCATTTACCGAGCATAAAGAGTGGATAGTAAGTATAACCAATTTTAGTATTCAATGAATTAATATCTCACACTTAAATTATCTTTCAATTAAGCTTTATTAATTTTTCGCACAATACTAGCAGAGAGAGTTGGGTATTCATTTATTCCTAAGTGACCAAATAATGGATTAAACATCATGAATTAAAAATTAATAATCTTGTTTAATCCTAAGGTGGTTCCATCCTTTACTATTTATTTTCATTCAAATTATTCAACCATAGATAAAAAAAACTACGGCAGAAAGTTAACCTCATACAATGGTTTCAAAACATGATTACATCAAGGAAAATTTGAGGAACAAAATTTCAGTAGTGCTCTCCTATTTCTTGGACAATTTGTCGCCTTCTTTTTTGTCCAAAATTGCAGCAAAATTCCAGCACTCATTGCAGCGAAAGTCCTGCACTTTATGCAGTGAAATTCGGGTACTTTAGCGACCTGAAATTGTTGGAAAAAAATCCAGCTTCTACATAGAAAAATTCTACACATAGTAGTCACCAAAGTACCCTATTTTCCTCTACATTTTGGACCCATTTTGCTATTGCTGAGAGAAGCTGGTGTCGGCTCTAACTCCTGCAACCGGCACTGGGTGTTGCACTCTAGAGTTCACCGGCTTGCCATTCCTAAGAAGAGCTGGCGCCGGCTCTAACTCCCACAACCGGCGCCAGCTAAACTTTGGAGTTCACTGGCTTGTCTGCCCAAAAATTCCAACACTACCCACAGTTTATTCTAGCACACTTTTTGCCCCTCAAAAAATCCAGCGATCACGTTCTTTCAGTCCCTAAAGTTTATAAATTAAAAAATTAGAAAGAAAAGTAAAACATATGCATAAAGAATATGCCTTTACAATCGCCTATGTCTCTAACCATGAGACGTACATTGAATCTACTCAAAACCAAAAAAAAAAAAAATGGAAAATTTAGAATACATGATCCTATGCCTCAACTGCGAGGTGTACGTAAACTGTAGAAACTAATGTATGAGGGGTTACATGTAATCACAAAAGATTCATTTTTTAAATAATAAAGGAACCACCTTTTCCAATTTTAAGTTTAGTACATTCTCCTAGAGGAAATTCATGGCTCTGATACCACTTGAACGATCATATAAAACATCAAAGAAAATGCAACAGAAAATTTTTTCAGCTTTTCGAGCTATATCTAGACGAAATTGCTTAATTTTTTGGTGCAAGGCAGAGCCACTCTCCGAAAGATGAAGAGAAGATGCTTGGGGATGTTTGATGCATAGAAGTAGAAGATTTGTGGGAATTCGTATTCTGGAGTATGGCTCTACCTTGCTCTTGGTGTTAGCTTAGTGGGAGCTGGCTCTTAGATAATCAAAACACTCTTCTAGAGAGAAGGAACAAAATGATGAAAACAAGAGAGGGAGAAAGGAGCTAGAGAGGAGGCAGCACACTTGAGAGAAAAAAAAAAACTTAAAACCCCAGTTCATTTTTTTTTCTCTCTTCCTATTTTCAGCCGGCCTTAATGGTTGAAAATCACCAAGACCTAATGGGCTAGGTGTTGTGCTTTAAAAGACAGTCCAAGACAGGTCCGATCCTTTTAATTAATTAATTATCATTTCTAGGCCTCTTTAAATACCGACGACTAATTAATTAATTCTAATTGGACTCTTAATATATGTCAACATATATCAGTCCAATTAATTAATTTATTCTAACCCAATTAATTAATCCCTCTACTCTTAGAATAAATTTTATTTCTCTTCCAAATAATTATCCATTATGCCTAAATTATGTTTAAACAATACCAAGGTAACTCGAGCTACTCCGGGGACCAAAAGACATATTATTCATGACTCTTAAAATGACTAAAATACCCTTGCTGTTTAATAGTCATATTTTATCATTTTAAATATTTTCATTTATCACCATATGAAAATATTGACCCCAAGAATAATATTGCTTAAAGCAATGTCTCCGACCTATAGGTGAAATAATGAAAATATCCCACAATGTAACACCCATCAATGAGACATGATAAATGTGCTAATAGCCATCTGAAAGACATCTACCATCCTTAGATCTCTAGTCCAATAATCCATGACTCACTTGAATGTACTTGTTTATCATTGGAAGTTACTCAAAAGCATACATTCTAGAGTAACATTCCCAGGGCCCTGGATCATTTAGACTATCCTAGATAATCACAATAGGGTGATTAAACCTCACTAAGCGAAGCATAGAAGTTCTTTTGCATGATTCTGCCTTAACTAACTAGAGTAATACATCAACATACAAGGATATTAATTTCACAAAAGAAATCTCACCCAACAAATGTCAAAGTATAAAACCCTAGCTTTGACAGACCACCAACTCATACTCAAGTGTGAATGTATCCGTCTACCCAGTAGCAGTAATAGTCTTGTCTATATAATTATAATAGTTTAAGAGAGACCACTACTACTAGTCCAGTTCTACATATTCAAAATACGCTGAGGCCTATGATGTGAGTGAACTACTCACTGATTCAAGGTAAACTATTCCTTATTGGAAATCATGGCATAACAATCTTACCTTGATGAAATACCCAGTTCCATCAAACGACTAAGAACCCAATTTTATTTGTATGACAAGTACTCATAATCTATACCTTACTGTGAAGAACGACCTAACACATAGACCATTACTTGTCATTTTTAGACTTTTCAATGTGCAATAATGTAAGAAACTAACTAAATTGAATGAATAAATATTTTATTACAATATATTCATACATAATATATAGTCTTTGAGGGCATACTTTCCAACAGGAGGTACAACTGCAAAGCATACTTGTATACCATCAAGAAAAAAAATGTAAAAGGAGAAGCTTGCGGGCACTTCTACTTCTACTTTTGGTTTGTATGATTGAGATAAATTCTACAT
The DNA here is from genome assembly GCA_026120185.1 of Voacanga thouarsii. Classification (NCBI taxonomy): domain Eukaryota; kingdom Viridiplantae; phylum Streptophyta; class Magnoliopsida; order Gentianales; family Apocynaceae; genus Voacanga; species Voacanga thouarsii. The sequence continues at coordinate 88,872 of JANUWF010002834.1, read as the reverse complement.
TTAGAAATGAGATATGGGTATTAGATACCAGATGTGGATCTCATTTGTGCAATAACTTGCAAGGACCAAGGCAGTAGAAGGCTGGGAAAAGGCAACATGGACCAGCATACTACAAATAGTGCAAAAGTTGCTGCACTTTCTATGGGGACATACGAGCTGAAATTGTCTTTAGAATTAGTTTTAGAACTAGAAAACTATTATTTAGTTCCAGTTTTAATGAAAAATATTATCTCAATTGCGTATTTAGACTTGTATGGATTTCATTTTATATTTAAGAATAAATGTTGTTCTTTTTCATTGAATGATATTCATTGTTGCTCTGCAACATTGGTTAATGGTTTATATGTTATAGACATAGACAATCCAATTCTCAATTTAAATAATAAGAAACCAAACAATGCTAACTTAAACACCTCTTGCTTATGGCATTGTTATTTAAACCATGTAAATAAGAATCGTGTTTTTAGTTATACAAGATTGGTGACTTAGGGTCATTTGATTATGAATCATATAGCACTTGCGAGTCTTTTTACCAAGTAAAATAACGAAAACTCATTTTTCTGGAAATGAAGAAAAGGCCAAAAAGTTACTAGAACTCATACATTTTGATGTAAGTGTCCCAATGTCTCTATAAGCAAGAGAAGATTATGACTATTTCATAACCTTTATCGATGATTTTTTGCGATATGGGTATTTATATTTAATAAAGTACAAATCTTAGGCCTTTGACAAGTTCAAAGACTTCAGGAATGAAATAGAGAAACAACTTGACAAAAGTATTAAGACTCTATGATCTGATTGAGGAGGTGAATACTTAAGCTAAGAGTTTCAGGTTTATCTTAGAGATAATAGGATAGTATCTCAATGGACTCCATCACATACAACTCAACATAATAGTGTATCTGATAGAAGGAATGGAAACCTTCTAGACATGGTACGGACCATGATGACTTCTGCAGACTTGCTAAAATCGTTTTAGGGGTACGCACTAGAGACTTCTGTTTTTATTCTAAAGAGAGTTATACAAAAAATGGTTGACACTACCCTATTTGAGATGTTCTTTGGTAAGAAACTAAAGTTATTACACTTGAGAGTATGGGGTTGTCCTACCTTCGTCAAAAAGCTACAGTCAGACAAGTGTTTGTTTGTGGGATATCTGAAAGAATCTTTCGGGTATTACTTCTATCTCTCTTCCAAAAACAAAGAGTTTGTTTCAAAGCATGCTGTCTTCTTAGAGAAGTAGCACATGCTCAAATAGGATAGTGGGAGTAAAATTGAACTTAGTGAAGTTCAAGAAAAACAAACAAACACGGATCAATAGTTTCATCCCACATCTATTGAGAGAATAGTTGAACCTTAAACTACACAAGATCCTTATAGGACGTATAGGATACGTGTAGCACCTGAGAGATATGGATTTCTTATAAGTGACCACAATGATGTATTGCTCATAAATGAAAATGAGCATACTACTTAAAAGGAAGTTTTGAATAGTTCAGAATCTGACAAATGGCTTGAGGCCTTGAAGTCAAAGATAGATTACATGTACGATTACCAAGAATGGACTTTGGTTAATCCACTTAAAGAAATCAAATCTATTGGGCGCAAATGGGTTTTCAAGAAGAAAACCAAAATGGATGGTAATATAGTTACCTATAAAGCACGACTAGTACCTAAGGGTTATCGTTTACAACATGATATTAATTATGACGAAACTTTCTCACCAGTAGCCATGCTAAAATCTATTAGAATACTCCTTGCCATTATAGCTCATCATGATTATGGAATCAACAAATGGATGTGAAACCAACTTTCCTAAATGAAAATCTGATTGAGGAAGTATATATGCCACAACCGGAGGGTTTCACATCCAATGGTTGCATTGTTAGAATCCTTAACTACATCATCTATGCATTACGCAATGGAAATAAAAGATTCTAGACAAGAGGACCGCATGTGTGTGTATGGAATAAAATAGGGAAAAACATACCTTTGTTAAAAAATTTCTTCTAACTACTGAGGTGCGATCCAGCAATACCAGATCAATTCGTCATCACCGCTGGAGTCTAAGTGTAAGACTCCCTCTAATAATATCTACAAGAGGATGCTTACTCAATGAAACCCGAACACAGTCTCTGTGCTAGCAGAGAGTGACGACTTGGTAATATCACAGAGAAGAAGAAAGAGAGAGTCATGAGTTTTTTTTTTTTCGTAGAGTACAATTTTAATCAACTACGACATATTCTAAGGAAATATCCCAGAAAATCACGCCGATACAACCTCTGTGAATTATAATCAAATTAGAATTCATTAAATTGTACTTGGAACCTTTAAGTTCTCATAATTATAATGTGGTCCTGAAATTATAACTAATTATAATTTGGCCCAAATAACTTCTACTTCACACAATTAACCTTACAATGTTATCATATAATATCTCGAATACATAATCCTCTATTGTGTGTGACCTATTAAGTTTCCCATTCTACTAGTAGCAAATATGGATTAATTCAAACGTCCTTGAGATTAATAATTCGTAATAATTTAGAATTAATATATTAATTCAAAACATAATTGGTTTATTAATTTATCAATTAATAAACACATATTCAATAGATTATAAGCGGTATCTAATAACACATCATGACCACCCTAGAGTCCAAAAAGTCAAGTGGCTTGATATAAACCCATTAATAACAAACTATAGTGCAATAAACTTCTTTAACCATACAATATCTCATTTGATTGGAGTACAAAATTAATGCCAATTCCCTGCAAAATAAATATTAATTCTGGCCTAAATATATTAGTACTTGTACCAGGAATCCACTACTCTATATGTGTATCAATTGAAACTATTTCTAGTGTACAATAGCTTTTCCCAAGGATTTCATGAGAAGTAATTCCGACAAGTGGCCGTAAGATATTCGCCCCTACTATTTGGAGTGGTGAATCCTTTATTGACGTTCTCAACTACTTTCATTTACCTCACATTGTACCCAATATCCATCCCATAGGCAGCCTCGATCTGGCTCCAGAGATTGATATAAAAGTACAATGCTCAGTAAATAAAGTACCTTGGAGATCTCAAGTCTACGGATGCTTGCACGTTTGCTATAACGAGATTCTATCACTGGCACTACACAGTTATTCATGTGATTATCTCATAGTCAGGTCATCCAATGTACTTATTCTATTAACAAGCATCCACGTGTTACCTTGGAGTATCTCAATACTCACAAATATGAGAATCACCACCTGATTAAATTAAGAAGTTTAACACGTGCTATTCTTAACGCATTTATGATGTCCTATCTGATTAATACTATGACTAGGGATTATTTAAGTACTAACACTATACAATATAGTAGGAATCTCACATCACGATCTTTATCATAATTTTATTAACACATTGTTGTACTAGAGACTTTATCTAATAGTTATTTTTCAAGAAAGGAAAGAAAACAAAGTGGAAGATAAATAATGCCTTGTATTATTAAATAAATGTATCATATACAAAGTACAAGTGATTGCCTCTAGGGCATAACGCTATCAAACTCTCACTTCCACTAGAGCTAATCATTCATGTATCTAATACCGAATGACTCAACATGCGTATCATATTTCTTCTGAGATAGTGCTTTCTTGAGCGGGTCAGCTATGTTCTCTTCCATGAGAACTCTCTCTATCTTTACATCTTGTCTATCCATGATCTCACGGATTAGGTGATAGTGTCATAGAGTTGGCAATAGTCCCTTGTTTGGAACTTGTCGAACTTATTGCACCTCCTTACAATGTAAACACGTAGCCAGATTGTGATTTGAAATCATCTTTGTCGGATTAAAAATTGGCATCACTAGTGTTCGCCTTAGTCCTTCGCAAGTACTTAAAGATATTCTTTATAGCCGCCCAATGTTCCTCCCTAGTGTTAGATTGGTATCGGCTCGTCACACTGAGAGCACAGGATACAATGGGCATCCTATATATCATAGTGTACATGATAGATCCAACTGCCAAAACAGATGGAATCTTACTCATATAATCCCTTTCAACTTGTGACTTGGGAGACATCGACTTCGAAAGGCTTATCCTATGGGACATGATGTAAGAATTCATTTTAGATTGATCCATACTAAACTTCTTTAGTATTTTGTCTATGTATGTAGATTGTGAAAGACCTAGCAACCCTTTTTTTTTTTTAATTGCCACAACTGTGTATCCCGAACCAGTCCCCTGATAGCCGGTGACCTCACCTCCTGGTAGGGACGGATTACCAATCCGCCACCTAGTCCTCAGCCGGTACCAAGATGGATAGTCCGGCTCCACCCCAATCCCGAGAGCACCATGCACGACTGTGTGCTGTCGCGAACCCCACAATGCTATGAACGCTGGATGGTGATGAGCCCAATTGGTCGTCTAATTCCCCCGAGTACCAGTCGCATGCAACTCAACATCATACTTACAACTTTGAGGAATGAGCTATAACATACCAAACTGTCGAAGCACACGATCGGGGTAGTGAAACTCTACGACGTCCCAACAAATGAGTGGAGTCCGTGATAGCCAAATGTCTGAACCCTCCATTTATCTAGCTGGCATGAACTCTAGGTCTATGGCATCGTACGAGCACCAAATAAACTGACACAATTTGAAAATATTTAATTGAAACACTAAAATGACAATAAAGTAATAAAAAAAAAAAATTTGTCAGAAAAGTTCAAATACTTACGTGATGATCCTGCATGGAGTCTAACTGATCTCTGTACGTAACTAGAATGTGCGTCGGCGTCCGATGTAGCTGTAGCCGCACGTTCCACCTCGCACCATATGGTGCAAGTAGAAGTCTATGTCCTTGGTCAAACCAATTAGGGCATAGGACAAGGATGTGCTCCCAAGCCCATAACTACATAATAAAATAATACAAATTTGTCAAATTTATGTACTATTTTGCTAGACTCTAAAGCATCTAAAGTAATTGGAATAGAAAAAATAAAAAGAAAAATTTTAACTTGAAGCAGAATCATAGGACCACAAATCTCCCTCGCACCAGGGTCTGTTGCCTCGCAGTGGCATCTGTACATCCATGCTAGAGCCGCACTGCCCAAGCTAAGCTGACCCCAATAATGTAAGTCTAAAAGGAAGGGTAGAAAATGAAGAGGCAATCGATGACTTGATTTGTACGATAGAATCATACTACTGATAAGAAGAAAAATGAATCCTCATGCCCTCTGTTGCACCTGTGCATTGGAAGCATCATCCGGAAAAGGGAGTTATAGGTGTGCCTCAAGGGCCAACTTCTCCAGTTGGTTACCAATGAACTGGGTAGTCAGAGGTTGAAAGCCAAGAAACGTATGTATCAAATCTATGCATGCTATCCGAGGGTACCCGTAAACCTCTCCAATGATCGGGTCACCATCAACTCTAAATCCCCACAAAATCGCAACATCCCCTAGCGTGACGGTGGCCTCTCCTACCTGTAGATGGAAGGTATGTGTCTTGGGACACCACCTCTCAACTAATGTAGTCACAAGGGCATAATCTACATGAAGATGCCCAACTCTACAGACTCCCACAAAACCAGACTAGATTGATATAATCCATTACCCGAGGAGGGAATGGAAATAGCTCCCAAAAATGAGAATTGCAACGTCTAAAAGTTAATGGTATCTTATAGGTCTCAGAATGCCGTGACCAAATCAATGAAGATCGATGCCTATCCTACTTAAATATCAAACCCTCGTAAATAGGTCTGGGGACAGTATCGCCACGTACTCGATCCATCCTAAAAGAGATTGTGAGATGTCAGATTCTTTTATGGAATACAAGTATTAGTACTGATTTCTACATCCAATCACTAATTGTTTTAATTAAATAGCGTAAGACAATAATTTAATAATACAAGTATTCCTATCTAGTTTTAACCAGTATTCTTTCAATTTTTATATAAAAATATATTAATTGTATTTTACAATTAATATTAAAATAAAATTCCAATTAATAAAAATAATTATTATAAATAAATTATTATTAAATATCATATCCTAATATAATCAAAATATTAATCGGGCATAATGGTTTCTTTTTCTTGTTTTTTTTTTCTATAAATGAGCCTACTGTAATGGCAAGATATAGTCAAATTGGTCGAGATAATATTTTTGTGACCAACAGATGGCAAGAGGCCCATCCTTTGGATTGGACAACATTTTGAAAAGTTGTTCGAAAAATTATTGGATGAGCCTTGTGCCAATGTTGTCAAACTTTTTGTGGGGTCCCACTAATTCTAACCGTATTCTTTTGGTGGAGCCAAGAAGATGGGACAGCAAAAGCCCCAAACTTTCTCGTTTGTTAAAAATGGGTATACAATTTAAAATGAGTCTTTCCACTAGACCTTGAAATGCCACAGCCTTTGAAGATTTCTTATAGAATGGAGCTCCCAGGTAAGTACTATTATGATCACATTCGGACATGTGAATAATAGAGCGTATAGAAAATTTCAGTGAGGGCTCCACATTCCTGTTAAAGTGAATTGTAGATTTAACAAAATTAATAGATAAACCAGACCATATGCAATAAGTTTCCAACTGATCCTGTACCACTTGTGCCTCAATTACAGATGCTCTATAAAAAAAAAAAAAATCAAATCATTCGCATGCATAAGGTGGGAAATGTAAAGGTAGTTATGTCCAATTTTTAGACCATGGAAAAAGTGGTTGGACTAAGCAGTAGTAAGCATCCTAGATAGCAAATCCAAGTACAATACAAACAATGATAGAGATAATGGATCCCCTTGTCGAAGACCTCTGAAGCTTTGAAAGAAACTAAACAGAGAACCATTAATCAGTACTGAAAAGTAAACAGAAGATACACACTCCAAAATAAGGTTGGTAAACCGATCTTTAAAGCCATGACATTGGAGAATCCAGATGAGAAGAGTCCATTCCACTTTATCATAGGCCTTCTCCATATCAATCTTAAGAGCCATAAGACCTAATCTTCCTCTCTTAATGTTTAAATGGTGCATTATCTCATGACACGTAATCACATTATCGCTCATACCACGAGAAGGAATAAAAGCACCTTGGGAAGGGGCAACAATACTGCCCAACAAAGGTTTTATACGATCCGCCTAAATTTTAGGGATAACCTTATAAATAACATTACAAAGAGCAATGGGCCAGAAATGGTCAACTCTGTAAGGTGAATCCTTTTTAGGGATAAGAGAGTTGAAAGTATGATTTATAGACTTTAACATTTTTCCATGAATGAAAAATACTAAACAGCAGCAACTACCCTTACTTCAATAATGTACCAGTAGGTTTTGAAGAAACAGGGACTCATACCATCAGGACCAGGACTTTTTCTAGCCAGCATATCAAAAACTGTTTGGCGAATAAACTCAGCAGAAGGAATAGAACACAGTGCCTTATTTTGCATAGTTGTGATAGTTGGAGAAATTAGATTGTTGAGGCCAAAGGGGAACTGAGAGGTAGTGGAAGAGAATAGATTACAATAGTATTGTTCAAAAGCTTGACCAATACCATCCTAATTTGTTCGCCATTTGTCATTACCAATAAGAAGAGAATCAATGTGGTTATGTCTTCTATGTACAATAGTTGAAAGATTAAAGAAGCGAGTATTAGCATTACCATCTTCCAACCAGGACATCCTTGCTTTGTTCCACCATAGTAGTTGTTCTCTTTTCAGTTGCTCATCCAAGGCTATCTGTAGAGAGTGTTCCTTTTCCAAGATAAGAGAGGATTGGGGAAGAGGTTGAAGGTTATCAATTTCCCTACAGAGCTCAAATATTTTTTGTTGGATAACACCAAAGACTATTTTATTCTAAGATTTAAGAGCACGTTTAGCATTTTTAATACTCGAAACTAGAGCTAAAAGTGGTGACCCTCGAATAGGAATTAACCATGCTGACATAACAATATTATGAGAAGAATTATCAGGTGTCCACATAGTCTCAAAACGTAAAGTCTTTCACAACCGTTCAGATGGAGAGGAAGTATCAAGAATGAGAGGTTTATGGTCTGAGGAATGAGTAGTAAGATGGGAGTCTGATGCCCAGGGAAACAGAACATGCTAAGCTTCATTTACAAGACCCCTATCTAGACGAACCTGTATGTTCACTTTTTCGGACCTTTTATTATTCCAAGTAAATGAAAATCTAGTATATCCCAAATCAATTAACCCAACAATATCCACAAAAGAGCAGAAACCCCCAGATGCAGGAGAATAGAATGGGCGTCCACTATGTTATTCAGTAGCAAGCATTATACTATTAAAGTTTCCCAAGATCAACCAAGGTCCAGAAAATCCTCTACTAATATCTAAAGATCCTTCCAAAATCGTTGTTTCTAAGAATAGATACAAGGACCATAAATACCAGTAAATTGCCAAGGAGAGCCAAGTTGAGCAAAAAATATCAAGCAAGTGATCAAAGTATTATTGGAAGCTATAATTTGTAGATCAATATTTGGTCGCCAACACATTGCTAGACCACTAGCATAACTAGTAGCAAGAACAAAATGAAAATTCGAAAATCCAACCGCAGTCACAATCTATGAAATTCTTTCAAATGAGGAAAATTTTATTTCAGATAGGAATTTATATCAGGCCTATGCGTGTTAACAAATACTAGTAGGGCTCTCACTGCCTTAGACTGAGAAAGTCCTCGGCAATTCCAAGCAAAGACTAACATAGGGACTGTGGGGGCCTGAATTAGCTCGCATCTTCAGCCTCAGTAGAAAGATCAATAGTGAAATAAGGTACCCCCTTGTAATTGCGTCGCTCAAGAGTTGAGCCAACCAATCCCTTACGTGCAAGATGGTTAACATAAATGAATGTCCTTCGGATAAGAACTACATTCTCCTTTGATTCTGGTGGAATCGATTCCAGATTAGCTGAATATGGAATAGTCGAAGAGGATAAAGTCTATGCAATATGGGATGTTAGTTGAAGATGGGAGAAGGAGGAGACCATACTAAGCTCATCTAGACTAAGGTGATCTGAAATGCATGCCGACAAAAAGTCCTTATTAGGACCCAGAATTGAAATGCCACTAACAGGAAGGGTCTGTTTACTTTTTTGGGGGCTGGGTAGACTGGAAGAAGAAGGTTTTTTACCCAACTATGCTAATGCATAACCATGTTTGAGAGGCTAAGGGATATCCGAAAACCATGATATTTTACATTTACTGCTCAAAGGAATGCATGAAGCCTGATTGATAATTGGCAATGAAATATTACGATCAATCTTAGGTGAGAGATGAACTTCCATTGTGTCAGAAGTAGAAATTAGTTTGGGCATTAGGACCTCGGTCAGTGGAACAATTAATGGGGAGGGAGTGGACAATGTAGTGGTTGAAGATGAAATCATGGTTGTGGGTGTAGGTATAGGAGTTGGCCATGCATTTGTAGTTATGCAAGAAACACTTTCGTGTATAAAGGCCAAAGTAGATATTCCTGAATTCATTAAGCTGGAAAAAAGCCATAGAAGAAGAAGTTAAAGTGGAAAAAGCCATGGAAGAAGAAGTTAAAGTGGAGGATGTAGTTGTGGCAGCAGGTTCCGAAATCAGAGAAGAAAGTAGAGGAGCAGGTGAGGATATGGCCAAAGTGTTTGCTGGTGTAGACAATTTAGGAGAATTCATGTTGGGAGTAGGAACATTTAATGGAGAAAATTTTGGAGGAGCAAGTAATGTATTAATTGAGGAGATGGCATAAAGTAAACAAGGATTAGTTGGGGTAGGTATTGGGGGCAGTAAAGTCGAGACAAATTTGGAGTTGGAGTTGGAGTAGGAATTGGAAGTAGCTTCTGGACTGTTCTGAGGGCCATAACCGGATGTTGTTGCAGGCGGATTAAGCTCATTGTGAACCTTCTCTGGTAGACATTGCTAGAATGAAGCCAAACCAGTAGCAGCAAAAAAGGGTTGGAATTAAGCATCACGCCAGTAAGGGTATAGGTTAACTACTCTCATCTAAGTGCAAAATACACAACGAGGGTCCTTTGGACCAATGAACTCGATGGATGAATTTGGTGTTAGTGTAGTGCCCGAGAGGTAATCACTTATACATTGTATATGACACATTTTATTTTAATAAAAGGCATTATTTATCTTATAGTTTCTTTTTTTTTTACTTTAAGTAATACAATTGTTCGATAAAGTCCCTAGTACAACACCGTGTTAAGGAAATCATGATAGAGATCATGATAGGAGATTCCTACTACACTGGATGGTGTTAGTACTTAAATAGTCCCTTGTTATAGTATTGATGAGACAGGACATCATTAATGCGTTAAGACTAGCATATGTTAGACTTTCTGATTTGATCAGGCGGTGGTTCTCATAACCATGAGTATTGAGATACTCAAAGTTAACACATGGATGCTTGTTAATAGAACAAGTTCATTAGATGACCTAGCTTTGAGATAATCACATGGATAACTATTTAGTGCCAGTGATATAATCTCAATGTAGCAAACGTGCAAGTATCCTTAGACTTGAGATCTCCAAGGTATTTTGTTTGCTGAGCATTGTACTTTGATTCCAATATCCGGAACTCGATCAAGGGCCGCCTATGGGATGGATATTGGGTATATTGTGAGGTAAATGAAAGTAGTTGAGAGGGTCAATAATGGATTCACCACTCCTAATAGTAGGGGAAAATATCTCACGACCACTTGTAGGAATTACTACTCGAGAAGTCCTTGGCCAAGGCATATGTGTATTGGAAATAGTTTTATTTGATACACGTCTAGAGTAGTGGGTTCCTGGTATAGGTACTATTGTATTCGGGCCAGAATTAATTTTGGAGGGAGTTGGCACTAATTGTGTACTCTAAACCGAATGAGATATTGTTTGGTGAAAGGAGTTAGTTGCACTGAAGTTTGTTATTGAAGGGTTCATGTCAAGCCACTTAACTTCCTGGACTCTTGGGTGGTCACGATGTGTTGCTAGATACCGCTCATGATCTGCAAATATGGGTTTATTAATTGATGAATTAATAAACCAACTCTAATTAGAATTAATAGGATTAATTCTAATTAATTATAGATTATTAATCTAAAAAATATTTGGATTAATTCATGTTCTCTACCAATTAACTGAGAAACCTGATAGGTCACACACAATAGAGGATTATATACACAAGATTTATTTGATAACATAGTGGGGTTATTTGGGAGAAAGAGAAGTTGTTATGGACAAATTATAATTAGTTATAATTTACGGTCCAAATTGTAATTTTGAGAACTTGATGTTTCCAATTACAATTAGGGAATTCTAATAGGATTAGAATTCTTAGTTTTAGTAGGATTTTTCGGTCATATATATGATATAATCGAAACCCTAGCTGATGTTGGAAAAAGACATACGAAACAACAGCTTCTTCTTCCCTCTCTCTCTCATTTTGCTGAAAACGAAAACAACCCTAGCCACCATCTTTTTCTGCTAGCACAGGGAATTTTGGTGCTTGAGTGTTCCTCTGTGTGGATTACTGATTAGAGATAATCACACATTGTGATTATAGTGGTTAGACGTTTAACTCACGTGGAGGTTGATCAAGAGGATTGCTGGATCGCACCTCGACTTGAAGAAGGAATTTTTGTTCTTCGGACGATCAAACAAAGGTAAAAAGTTGTTAACTTTACTCTTATTATGTCTTGTTTTCCACCCATATGCGGGTCTTGGGATGGTATCTCATTTATTCTTCCACTGCGCCGTATACGATACGAGCCTGAGATACCCAACAGTGGTATCAGAGCCATGCTATGTGTGGTCTACGGACATTGTTGGGCATGAAAAACTGTTTTCATGTATTCGTGTTTATCTTTGTTTGTTGTGAAAATTGTTTTCACTCGAGTCGAAATTATTTCGAGCGTTATGGGTTAGGTCCGTAGTACAATATGATTGTGTTATAGTCACAACATATTTTGAATGATGCTTTCTTTAGGTGCTGAGAATTTGCAAAAAAACATTTTCAAGTGCATGGTTGTTGCCTTCCATTTCATCTTAATTTTCTGTTTTGATTTTGTTTAAACTAACAAATTGGTTGTTGTTTTGAGCTTCAAAACAGAAAATACTGCTGAGAATTGTTCTCACTGAAAATTTGCAGAAGAAGAAAGCACCAGAAATTGTTTCTGGAGTTTTTTTGAAAAATCGCCACCATTGTTTCAGAACACAGGCGGCGCCAGCTCTGGCGCCAAGCTGGCGCCGGTTCCATTTTGTTCGCGATGTCCAGAAATTGTTTTGGAAAAGAAAAATTTTTGGAAACTAGAACAGAGCCGGCGCCGACTCTGGCTTCCAAACCGGCACCGATTATGCTCTGTTGTGCATGATCCAGCTATTTAATTTTTTTTTTTTTTGAATGAAATTTTGAAAGTAAAAACCTCATTTGATGAGAGACGGTACCCAAAAGCATTTTCTCAAAATTAGTTTTGGGACAATCAATTTTGTTCTTCAAAATAATGATTTTGAAAATCTAAAATTGATGTATTCTCTAAATGGTGATTTTAGAATTTGTTTTATTTTTCTAAAATAGTGATTCTGGAATAATAAAAGTATAGGTTTATTTTATTTAAGCATAGTTAATGGCATGGTGAATTGTTATGGACTAAAACCAATTATATCTGTTCATGCATTTTACAATTTTGGTTTTTATGAAATAGGTGCTGTGTGTCCTGCCTTCTCTAGAATTCTTGTGTAATTCTCTTCTTATCTAACTCCCCTCGAATGTAACTTGAGGTTTTCTCTCTTTAAGAAATTATGTAATTAGTTTACATAGGTTAGATAGGAGTAGAATTATTTCAATTTTGGAGATGGCAACTAAAACAAGGCAAGAAGGTAAGACCTTCTACTTAAATAATTCATGAACACATAGGGTTAACTATATTAATTTCTTTTATGGCTTAAAGAAATTAATTTAGGAAGAGTCCATAACCATACCCCGTAGTCACTTTATTACCATGATTATCAATTATGTGGTTTATTGATTTTTATGCATGTCATTCAAAGAAATCACTAAAAGGAACAAATCCCTCAATTAATATTAAACATAATTCCTTCCGTTAATATAGTAAGAACGAGAGTCCTTTTTCGAGACCAGGTTGTTGGGCAAACCCAAGCCTACTTGACATCGAGCATGTTCAAGCTATGGAATTAAATTCTTTTAGAATTAAATTCCTGATTAATGGGTCAGGTTTAACTAAATTCTTTATCCCGGTTGGGCAAACTCAAGCATAAAGAAATTAGAGGAAAAGTTGGGGTAGCCCAAAAGGCTTTAAGATTAAAAGTTGTTAATCACCCAATGATTCGGTAGTTACATACAATATAATTGGTATTGGATACCTACCAATGAACTTGAGGGTGGCTTGTTGGGCAAACCCAAGGTTATTCTTAAGGAATTTGGATACCAGTCCACTAAGAAAGCTTCCAACGGGCTTTCCCCGAATTAGTAGTGGGGGCTATTGGTTTAAGTAAAATAGTGGAGTAAAAATGCGCTTAATTAAAGTCTTAATATTTGCATATCATGTGCATATACAAGTAGCTAATGCTCTCTATCTTTACATATAGGTCACTTGCATCATGTCAACAAACTTGAACTTACGTAGCATCTTGAAAACCAATAAATTAACCGAATCAAATTATCTCGACTGGTATAGAAATTTGAGAATTGTACTCAAATTGAAAAAGTTGCTCTACGTGCTAGATGCTCCTATTCCACCACCAGTAGCCTAAGATGCTCATGCTGAGGAGCATGCTCTTCACAAGAGGCACAAGGAGGATAGTGATACAGTATCATGTATTATGCTGGCATCCATGACTCTCGAGTTGCAAAAATAGCATGAGCATATGGATGCTCAATCGATTATACTACATCTTCGAGAGTTGTTTGATGCCCAAGCCAGAGTAAGAGATATGAGATCTCGAAGCAACTATTCACATTCTTTAAGAAATTTGATCGAGTTGTAGTTCTTAAATCCATGAGTATTGTGAAACTCAAAGTTAACACGTGGATGTCTGTTATGCGAACAAGTTTATTAGATTACCTAACTGTGAGATAATCACATGGAAAACTATTTAGTGCCAGTAATAGAATCTCACCATAGCAATGGTACAAGTATCCTTTGACTTGAGATTTCAAAGGTACTTTGTTTACCAAGCATTGCACTTTGATTCTAATTTTGGGAGTCTCATCTAGGGCTGCCTATAGGATGGATATTAGATGCAACATAATATAAATGAAAATAGTTGAGAGGGTCAACAAAGAATTCATTCCTAATAGTAGGAACGAATATCTCAAGGCCACTTGTAGGAGTTATTACTCGAGAAATGCCAAGGCGACTATGGGTTTGAGTTAATTCTAATTGATACACATATTGAGTAATCGATTCCAGAACAAGTACAAATTAATTCAGGCTAGAATTAATTATATTCTAGAGGGAGTTGGTACCAATTCCATACTCTAAATCGAATGAGATATGCTATGGTGCAAGGTGTTTATTGACTGATGTTTTCTATTGATAAGTTTATGTCAAGCCACTTGACTTTTTGGACTTTTGGGTAGTCAAGATACATTGGTAGATGCCACTCATGATCTGTTTAATGTGGATTTATTAATTGGAAGATTAATATATCAATTCAAACACGTAAAGGATTATTAATTCTATAATAGTAGAATTAGTTCACCTTTAGATAGAAAATTGATTGGAAAACCTAATAGGTCACCGATAGGAGCTAAATTAGTCATACTTTTTCTAGTTATTTGAGTCTCATTTGTGATATATTTCGTTCAATAACTAGTCATATTCCTTCATATTTGAGATTTTACCCTTGGAAAGGTATTTTGTTCTTTATTACAGGTTTTTGGGGTAAAACGAAGCAAAAACGTCGTAAAATACAGGAGCGGCAGTGCCGGCTAGGGCCTTAGAACCGGCGCCAGCTATGCACTATTGACATAAACTTCGAAACAACAGAAAAATTGCCAAAACAAAGCAGAACAGATTGGAACTGGCACTGGCTATGACAGCCAAGGCGGCATCAGTTGCATGCTGGAACACATTGTGTGAAATTCGGGAAAGAACCGGTGAACAAGTAGAGAACCAGAACACAACCGGCGCCGGCTGTGCCCCGAAGTTAAGGCGGTGCTTTGATTTTTCTACGCGATTTTTGGTAATCTGTAGAGTTTTAGTATTTTCCAACTTCTACTTGGCCAAGAACATTATACCAATGAGTTTAGGCACTTCCCAAGCCTATAAATAGATGAAAAACACAAGGGAAAATGAGAGAATTAATTGATCATCATAGAAAATCACTCAATCAAATGAGGAATTCTTCAATTCAAGGAGGGTTGTGCAAGAAGGTCTTCAAAGGAAGAAGAAAGAGGCTTGTCTATGAGTGCTTTCATTTACATTATTTTCTTTTTCTTGGACAATGATATGTTAATTGTTTTATTGTAATTCGACATTGGTTTAGATATTCATGATTTTTAGAGTTATTTGATCTTTTAATTAATTGATTATTCTTATTAGTATTTAATTACTTGGGCATATTACGAAACTAATTGATTGTTTCTTCTCATTAACTTGCTAGACCAAAGAGATTGATGATGGTTGCAATTGATTAATTTCATATTTATTGGTTGTTAACTTACTAGACCAAATAGGTTAATTGTTCAGGATTGAGTAATTAAAGGTTAATTGATGTTTGCCAGATCAAGGATTCATTAATTAATTTCATATTTTAAATTTGCCAGACCAAGGAAATTTAATCAAGGATTGTGTTTAATGCATCTTGTGGATGAATTAATTAAGACAGACCAAGTAATGCAAATTCATCTAGAAGGTAGTAAGTAGTTGAGACAGACCAAGTGATGCTAACTTATCTTAATCCTTCATGGTGCCAAGAAAATGATTAGTTATGATAATGGTTAGGTACTTTAGGATCATGTTTATCTAAACAATGGTTTGAGTTACATACTTCTCCATCCTTGGCATGTATATAGTTTTATTTTTATTTTTTTTTCTTTTTCTTTTATTTGATGTTATTTCTTTTTCACTTTATCGAGTCGGTTAAACAATGAAAGAAAAGGAATTAATATCTACTTGTTCCTTGAGGATCGACACTCATTTGAACCATATGCTCGGTTAATGATGAGTACGCTTGCTCATATGTATAATTTAGGTTTAACGTTTTAATTTGAACTTGATTAGGAATGTGCTTATTTTTATTTGATTTTTATACCCAAATAAATGACACATCATGTTTTTTGCGCCGATGCCGGGGAACAATAGCATGAAAGCTTAGATTTTGTTAATTTAACCATGTAAATATGTAAATGTTTAAAATATGTATAATTGTTCTTCTCCCAAAAATATGCTATCTTTTGTATTTTTTATATTTCTGTATACGCTTGTAACCTAACCTACTAACTTTGACTATAGTCTATTCACTAACTTTGTAATCTTGTATTTTTGTTTTTTAACCATTAATTCTATTATCTAACTTGCTTTCTGTTTTCTTTGGTGTTATCCTTGGTACATGACCCAAAAATTCGAGGGCGAGATAGTCGATTTTGACCCTGAAATCGCAAGGACACTATCAAAGATTTGCCGGACAATCCAAAGGAACTTGATCGTCAACATGGATGGTGCTTAAAATAACAATGCTGGGAACGATAGCTGGGTTATGGATGACTTTGTGAAACCTGTAATTTTGAGCACAGGCTTGAGTATTACTAGACCTAGGGTAGATGTAAACAATTTTGAAATAAAGCCCAACATTATCCAAATGGTTCAAAACATGGTTCAATTTGATGGGCTATCTAAAGAAGATCCCAATGCTCATTTAGCTAGTTTCCTCAAGATTGGTCATACTTTCAAGATGAATGGTGTCTCTGAGGATGCCATAAAGTTAAGAATTTTTTCTTTTTCTTTGAGAGATAGAGCCAAATCTTGGTTAAAGTCTTTACCTACCGGTTCCATCACTACTTAGAATGCCCTAGCTGAAAATTTTCTGGCAAAATATTTTCTCCAGCTAGGACAGCCAAACTTAGGAACGAGATATTTGCCTTCCAACAATTAGATTTTGAACCCTTATATGAAAGTTGGGAGAGATTTAAGGAGATGTTAAGAAAATGCCCATACCACGGTTTTGAGCTACGAATGCAGATGCTTATCTTTTTGAATGGTCTTACGTTCACAACACGGCAAGTAGTGGACTCTTCTCCAAGGGGTTCCATCAACCATAAGACCCCGAAACAGGTATTTGAGCTTATTGAAAACTTGGCTTCTAACAACTATTCTTGGGAAAGTACAAGGTCTAGAGCTCGTGTGCAAGGAGTACACAAAGTGGATGTTGTGGCAGCATTGGAATCTAAGGTGGATGCCTTAACCCAAAAGATGGAACAGGTGGTGATACCTCAAGGCCAGGCACTAAACGTAAGTTGTGATTTCTGTAGAGAGGGACACCCCAATCATAAATGTCAAAAGATGGGGTCACTCCAAGAAACTTCGTAACAAGCAGCTTTTGCAGGTAATGTCCGGCCAGGTAATAATCCTTAGAGCTCTACCTATAACCCTGGTTGGAAAAATCACCCTAATTTCTCTTGGAGCAATGGGAACCTACCAAGGTAGGGTTCTCTCAATTTTGGAGGCAATCAAAGGAACCAAAACCCCATGACCAACACTACAGCACCTCTAAAACCACCATTGGAAGAGTTGATTGGCTAATTGGTTAGTAGAACGGAGATTAAGTTCCAAGGGGTCGATGCGACAACATGGAACCTAGAGGCCTCTATGTGCAACTTGGAAAATCAAATTGGTCAGTTAGCTAAACTACTTGGAGATCATCAAGCTGGGACATTGCGAGGAAATACGGAGGAAAATCCATAGGATCAAAGCCGTGGAAAGTATTGAAGCACTTTTCGTTTATTTTGCTTTCAGTTGTGTGATGGAGATAATTTTTACTTATGTCATTTCGATTGATTATTTTTCATGAATTTCAGTGCATTGTTCATCATTATTGTGTGTTTATTATTTAAAAAAAATTGAGAAACCGGACAGAACCAAGCCGGCGCCTGCTCGGAGAGTTAGGGCCAACGTCGGTTCCTATCGGGTAGGTGCACTCTTAAGGGCCATTTTGGCTATTTTTTCTTCAAAATCTCCAATCTCCCTCTCAAATTCTCTCCAACTTGCGCTGGCTTCACATCCCCCACTTCCTAAAATTTGATTTTTCAACTCCTAAACACTTCTATAACATCTATTGACTTCTCTTTTGTTGATCCTACGGATCAAAAATCTCAAAATCTTTGATTTTTCACAAAAATACAATCACATACAATCCACAAGCAAGAAGCTTAGATTTCTACAAAAAGCTTGCATCTTTTGCTTACCCATGCATACAAGAGCACAAATGTATAACTTTTATTCAATTCCTATAGTTAAAATGGTGTAGATGATTTTTTCTAATTTGAGGGACAATTTTGGCCGAAAATTAGGATTGTGTATGCCATCTTAACTTATGCATTACTCCTTGAGCTTCATGAATTGGACTAAATTAGGAGTTAATGATCCCTTGATACTTAATTCATGCATATGATCATTAGGGACTTCACGCATATAGCTAAGGTTAGAATTGTGGCTATTTGTGATGGCTGAATATATGGAACGTGCATTGTTTATCACATAATGCCATGATAATACCTTCATTAACATGATCATCTCTACTTGCATGCATTGAAGATATTCAACACGTTTATGCTTTACAGGGAACTTTACATGTATTGTGCAGGTTGTGTTGAATTGATTGGAGGTGATTGATTAAATTGGTTGTTGGAGGTGATATATATTGAAGGAGTTTGGGTTTTGTGAATTGTGAGACTGGTTGAGGGTTGAGTGAGATTTGTGGAGTGTATGTGAAGAGGTAGTTGCCCTGTTTTCAGTCTTTGAGCTTACTTGTTCTCTCTTCCTATTTCCCCCACTCCTTACTTGATACCATGTCTAAAGCAAGGGTTCAGTCTTCGAAAAGGGCGAGAGCTTCCTCTTCCTCAATCCCTTCATCTATCGATCTATTGTCCCTTAGACCAACTGAGTTTATAGATGCATCTTGTAAGGAATGGTATAATAGGAGAGCATCTAATAAAATTATTGTCGAGCGTACTTTCACACCCACTCTAGATCGTGCACTTAAGTTGGGAATGATGTTTAGAAGGCTAGGATGGGGTTCGATAGTACAACTGAAAGGGAAGTATTGTCCAGTGCTCATAAAAGAATTTTATGCAAATATGGTTGATAAAGGCAATAAACATCTTTCCCATATTGAAATGAGAGTGAAAGGAATCCCTATTGTCATCACCCAAAATCAATTAGCTAACCTCCTCTAGGTTTTTTTATGATGATACTTGGCAAGGGATAGATGTGAACAATCAAAAAATTCTTTCTGGCCCGAATTGGGATGCCCGGGGGACCAGAGCCACACTAGGATTGTATAAGCATAATGCCTTTCAAGCCAATAGTTTCTATTCAAACAATGATTTGGCTGCCAATTTTAGAGTTCTAGTCCATATATTTGGGTTCAATGTTGTACCCCATACTAGCGGTTTTAATGAGACTCGATTGATTGACACTTATATTTTGCATCAGATGATGAACACATTACCTATCCCTTTTACACCCTTGATCATCCAGTCCATTGGGGATGTGGTTCATCATCGTCTAGCTACAAAAGCCTTCATTTTTCCTTTAGTTATAATGAAAATTCTAAAAGACTTTGGTGTTAGCCTTGAGGAAGAAATGATTGAGGCTACCAAGGAGCACGATATAGTGACTGAACAAACTCTTATAAGTTGTGGGTAGAAGTAAAGCTAGGAGTTGAAGAAATGGCTAACTCCCTTCGAGATCCGACATCCCGGTCAGGTTAGACCACCTACAGTAGAGGAGGACTACCCACCGCCATCGGCACGTGCTAGAGCTAGCAATTCTCAGTCCTAATCCCGAACTGACTTTGAGACTACTGTGCTGGGACGCTTCGACCAACAAATGGAGATGCTCCTATGCTTGCAGGGTACTATGAATGACATGACAAGATGGCAAGCTACTATAGAGCAGCATTTAGCCAAATTGAGGCAACATTCTTCTGGGCAACATGGTGGTGCGAAAATCTCTACATTGGCTGATGATGATGAAGATGATGATGAGAAGGAGGACTAATGCTGATTATCTACATTCTCTCGAATACTCTTGTTTTCCTTTCTCTTGTAGTGTTTCTTTTACTTTTTCATAGTTTTTGCTTTCTTTCTTTGTTCGTACTATTCTCTTTTCTTTTGTTTTTGCTTTATTTTCTTTTCTAGTTTTTATGATTCGGTGTGCTCTTGTGTCTTTTTCTTTTTAGGTTCTTTGCCAATGCCTTGTTTTTCAAAGCATTCAGCTCTTGTATAGCACAATGCACAATGAATGGAAGTTTGTTTTTTTATCTCTTCTCCTTTATATTTTTGGTCCCTTGGCATTGTTTATTCCATGTTATATTTATTTGGCCATTGAGTACAATGTCCAGTTTAAGTATGGGGGAATGATTTGATTGAGAAGTCTTCTATGCATATACCTTAGCCTTCTTGAAAATTTTGAGCGAAAATTTTTCTGATTTTCTTTGCGATTTCAAGCTATATTTTTAGTGCATATCTTTATGATGTGTTATAGAGCATATGTTCTAGATCATTTATGATTTATGCATGACTTTTTGCACGCACTTGGACGAAGTAGTTCTTGATCAAATGCTTTGCATTGTTCTTAAACCTGTTTTTCTACTAAACTTCATGGAGCATTCTAGAACTTACTTGAATATCTCTCGAGGCAAAATAAGAAAGACAATCATAATTTAACTTAGGGATGACGGTAATAGGTCTTCTTTGGATAGTTTGAGCTTTTCAAGCCTACCTATTGTTATATTATCCCTAGTAACTATTTTAAGCCTAAATTGTTGATTTCTTTCATTAAAATCGGTCACAATACTTTGTCCATTGCTTGTTGCTGAGAGTTTGAATAATTTTCTAAATCTTTATACTCTTGATGGATGAAAGTATATGTAGGAGCATGTGAGGAAGAATGTTGGGATAAAGATCATAACTTGTTACTTTCAGTCATGGATCAATACTGAGTTGAGCTGGAAAGAGGAAAGAAAGCAAAGAAAGAGAAGAAAAAGAAAAGAGAGATTGAAAACAAGAAAAGAAAAGAAAAGAAAAGCAGCAGTAAGAGTGAAAGAAAGAAGTTGAAAAAGAAAGAGAAGAAAAAAAATAGAGGGAGTGAAAACAAGAAAAGAAAAAACAAAAGCTACTAGAAAGAATGGAAAAAGAAGAAGTGAGAAAAAGCAAAAATAGCAGTAGTAATAGAAAAGACAATTGAAAGAAGGACAAAAGAAAAGATCATAAAAGGGATGGTGATTGAAAAGTTAAGTTCTTATTAAATATTTGACACCATTGCTGGAAATTTGAATGATCAGGTGAAAGAAATAGAGAAAAGTTTATGAAAGACAAAAGAGAAAAGAAAAAGAAAAAAAATGCAGGATTTGCTTGAGTGGAGTTGTAATTGCTGAATAAGGTTATGGTTTGATCGATTTTTGGAATAGGAGGGCAAGAAGAGTTGGAAATTTTTTATTCAATTTGTTTATCCTTTTCTTGCGAACTCTCAATTTCTTTGATTTTTTATTCTCCTATATCCTTTGTTTGATAAGCTACATTAGAAGCCTTTAACCTTACATTACAAGCTTAAAAGTCCTACTTGATCTAAGTTGAGTCATGATATGTCTCGAATTAGTAGAGAGAGTGTATGAAAAGTAAGCCTATGGAATGCATATCCTCTTTGAACTAAATTCTTTCCAATGGTTTGAGAATATTGTAAAGTATTGAGATGGTTCTACTAAGTCATTTATCATTAACACAAGTCTTGCATTGGTTGTGAAAGATGTAGTAGCATGTGTTTTATGTTCTTAAATGAAGAAACCAGTGAAGATATTGTTTTGAAATTGATTGAGTGGTTATTAAGACCTTGTGTTCTTCCTACTTGTTCTTGATACTTTGCTTGAGGACAAGCAAAGAGCTAAGTGTGGGGGAATACGAAAGGGGCTAAATTAGTCATACTTTTCCAAGTTATTTGAGACTCTTTTGTGATATATTTTGTTCAATAACTAGTCATTTTCCTTCATATTTGAGATTTTACCATTGGAAAGATATTTTGTTCATTATTCCAAGTTTTTGGGGTAAAACAAAGCAAAAACGTCACAAAAAATAGGAGAGGCGGCGCCGACTAGGGCCTTAGAACCGGCACCAGCCATGCACTATTGACACGAATTTCGAATCGACAAAAAAATTACCAAAATAGAGTGGAACTGGACCAGCTCTGAGAGCCAAGTCAGTGCTGGCTGCATGCTGGAACACATTGTGTGAAATTCAGGAAAGAATCGGCGAACAAGTAGAGAACCAAAACACAACAGGCGCTGGCTCTGAGAGCCAAGGCGGCGCCGGCTATGCCCTGAAGTTCTACGCGGTTTTTGGTAATCTATGGAGTTTTAGTATCTTCCAACTTCTACTCGGCCAAGAATATTGTACCAACGAGTTTCGGCACTTCCCAAGCCTATAAATTGGTGGAAAACACAAGGGAAAAGATGAGAATTCATTGATCATCATAGAAAATCACTCAGTCAAAGGAGGAATTCTTCAATTCAATATAGGTTGTGCAAGAAGGTCTTCAAAGGAAGAAGAAGGAGGCTTGTCTATGAGTGCTTTCTTTTACTTTGTTTTCTTTTTCTTAGACAATGATATGTTAATTGTTTTATTGTAATTCAACATTGTTTTAGACATTCATGATTTTTAGAGTTATTTGATCTTTTGATTAATTGATTGTTTTTCTTGGTATTTAATTACTTGGGCGTATTACAAAACAAATTGATTGTTTCTTCTTATTAACTTGCTAGACCAAAGAGGTTGATGGTGGTTGCAATTGATTAATTTCATATTTATTGGTTGTTAACTTGCTAGACCAAAGCTGTTAATTGCTGAGGATTGAGTAATTAAAGGTTAATTGATGTTTGCCAGACCAAAGATTCATTGATTAATTTCATGTTTTAAATTTGCCATACCAAGGAAATTTAATCAAGGATTGTGTTTAATGTATCTTGTGGATGAATTAGTTGAGACAGACCAAGTGATGCTAACTTATCTTAATCCTTCATGGTGCCAAGAGAATGATTAGTTATGATAATGGTTAGGTACTTTAAGATCATGTTTATCTAAACAATGGTTTGAGTTACATATTTCTCCATCCTTGGCATGTATATATTTTTATTTTTATTTTCTTTTGTTTGATGTTATTTCTTTTACACTTTATCGAGTCGGTTAAACAATGAAAGAAAAGGGATTAATGTCTACTTGTTCCTTGAGGATCGACACTCGTTTGAACCCTATGCTCTGTTAATGATGAGTACGCTTGCTCATATGTATAATTTGGGTTTAACGTTTTAATTTAAACTTGATTGGGAATGTGCTTATTTTTATATGATTTTTATACCCAAATAAATAACACATCAGTCACACACAATAGAAGATTGCTCAAGATATTATATGATAATATTATGTGGTTAATTCATTTAAACTAACAATAGGAATTACGAGCTGCTTATAAAGTATTATAATTATTGAGGTCAAAGTTGTAAAATCATATTTTGAGACATAACGGGTGTCGATTCCCCTCCCAGAAAGAGTGTCGGCTTAGCTCTATTCTAAAAGTCGAGTTTTGCCTTATTTTACTTTGTTTTGAACAGACTAGAATCAGCATCAGATCAATAAGTTGAACCTGCTCCAGCACAACTTTGAGTTAGTAGATTGTCGGCGTAAAATCATTGAATCGGCGACAGCTCAGTGTAGCACCGGCTTTGCCTATTGGTGGTGGAAGTTGTTTTAGAAATAATGCAAGCACCTCTATTCCTCTCTCTCTCTCTCTCTCTCTCTCTCTCTCTCTCTATATATATATATATATATATATATATACACATATATACATACCTAGTTTAGGAAAAGGTTTCCAAATGGTTTGATGGTCTTTTGGAAAGATAGAAAACTATGTTTTTCTCTCTTCTTCTTCTACACAAATTAAAAACTACAAAGCTGTCAATAAGATTTAGATAGCACTGAATCGTTGGCGGCTTTCTTGTATGCCAATTCTCTTGTTGATCAATATTAGAGAAATTCCTATTCTTGAAATTTGGTAGTTCATGCTTAAACAATTACAGAAGGGTTCCGGAGACAATTCTTAGAGGGAAAATTTAAAAGCTGCAATATTTGAGGTAAAGAATCTTATTTTTCTTATTCTTGACTTATCTAATACATACGAGTGATACTGTTATGCGGGTTTCATTTTAATTTCCGTTGCGCTTATATTTTATATAGCATGATCGGATTCCAACAACTTAAGTGTTTGCTTGTCCCCAAGCAAACACTTAACACAAGTCAAAATAACTTATCTCGTCAACAAATCCATCCATAACAAAGCTATAACATTCTTCCAATTTTAAACATAAACTTGTCATTCATTTAACCCTTTGAAAACCTTACAAACTCGTGTATTAAACCAAATATTTCCAAGGCCATCAAAGTTAAGTTTAACAATCTCATACTTAGTACAAAAAAATTAATTCACCCTTTAAGCTAAACATAGACGACATAAATTATATAAGTTAAGTCATTTAACCAATGCAACCATCACAGAATCAAATTTGCATTACTTTAAGTAGCAAAATAATGAAACACTCCATTTTTTTTTTACAAAACAATCTTTTTTTTATTTTTATAGAGTTAGGGAATTGATAACCTCAAGTGAATGGATTTCTCTTCACTTACCGTATTGGCCCCCTTATATTCATCATTTTTTTTCCTTCTTTTTTCTTTGCTTAGGTGAATTGATAGCCTCAAGAGAGTACACCGAACAACATACTCCTCTCTATATTGGTCCCCATAATCAAGCTTTTAAAAACATATATAAAAGGCCTTTTTTTTCACTCAATTTTTCCAACTAATATTTTTTCAACTAACTTATCAACAAAATTTCCACACGTTATTTTTTAGCCAAAGGACATGCACTTTACATTCCTGGACCTTTTTTGTCCTCTGTATCCTTATTCACAACTCAAAGTTAAACAAATTATAAATCCATGAAATAGGAATTAATCAAAAACTTTTTCATAATTCATCACATCATCCACATTCAAAATTAAAGAGTAAAATAAAATTGAAATACTAAAATAAAACCAAGGTTAACTTAAATTTTTAAGACTTAGCAATATTCAACTTAATACACAAGTATGCTTGAACAAAATCCGTTCAAACTAAATGACAAATCCATATCCAAAGCTAGAAAGAAAAATCATAAACTCATTATAGACAAACCATACCAATTTCATGCCAAAAATAATTGTTTTTAAAATCATGTAAAAATCAAAAAAATTATCCCAAATTCTTCTTAAGAAAAGCCATTACAATTCTAAAAAAAAAGCACTTGACAAAGCATTAAATTCCTCCCCAACACTTAAATTGGACATTGTTCTCAATGGCCTAAAATAGCACAATACAGCATATCCAATGGATTGAAAAATAACGAGGGAAAAGAATAAGAAAATACTCTCGCGTGTTGCATAGATTCCAGATAATCATTCAAATAGTTGAATTCCAACACGAAGAGCATATTTCTTGACAATGTTGAGACATGCCTAATCAAAAACCAAAGAAACACAACAAAACATAAAAGTAGAAAAGAAAAATTAGATACATAAAAGATAAGTAAAATCTAAGAAGAAGTCATTAGAATTCAAATAGGAGAAAAAAATAAAGATAGAAATAAGAAAAGGAATATGAAATATCTCAATCATCGACATCATGGAGTATGATATTAGGTTGCTCCAATTTGCTATGTGCTTCTCCAAAGTTGGGCTTAACTCAATTGTCATTTTCCTTGTAAAGGCCCTTCGTCGGATAAGAAACCGCAATAACTCTAAATGGACATATCTTATTGACCATGTTTGGTCCCAGCCACCCTGATTTTAGCTTACACGAGATGAGTTGGAGTCTAGAATTGAACAATAACATCTTATCACCTTTTTTGAATTCATGGGTGGGAGAATATGGTTGCTTTCCATGGAGTCCACACATCTTTGAATAACTTGATTTGTGAAACATTTGAATAAGGGTCCTTCCAGAAATAGTGCTTTACTTCATAGAGGGACTTCTTCAATTGTTGTGTAGTGCAATCCTTAGAAAGAATTCTAGCAGTTACATAATTATCAAAAATTGCAAATCATGGTGTTCGAGAAAATTTACCTTCAATAAACATGAGTTGTTCATCAGGAAACATAAGTAATCCATGCCTGACATATGGCCATCTCTAATTAATGACGGACCATATGTTAGGCATGGATAGTAACAGATTAGCGATGGACCTTTATTCATCTCTAATTAGCAACGAGTTTGTCTTGGCTTTTTTTTAATTGCTCATTAGCACTAATAAAGTTGAAAGCCATGCAAATCCATGGCTAGCTAGCTATGGCTTTTCGACAACCTTTTTTAATAATTGATTAACACTAAATAATTAAAGTGTCATCACAAATCCATAGCTAATTAGTGACGGATTTGTGACAGTCATCCAAAATTGAAAAATAAGTTTAATTTGAAAATTTTGAAAAATGAGTCGTACAAATCCATTGCTAATTTGCAACGGATTTGTGATAGCCACCCAATATTCGAAAATAAATTTCTTTTTTAAAATTTAAAATATATGTCATTGCAAATCCATTTCTAATTAGTGATGGCTTTGCAATGACTATTCAAAATTTGAAAATAAATTTATTTTTAAAAGTTTGAAAAAATGAGCCGTCACAAATTCATTGCTAATTGGTTGCGTCTTTGTGACAACCATCCAAAATTTAAAATAAATTTATTTTTAAAAAAGTGATTGCTTAGCAACGAATTTGCGATGGCTCATTTTTTCAAATCTAAAGGAAATTATTTTAAAATTTTGGAATGGATTTGCAACAACCATCGCTATTTGCTATGGATTTGCAATAGCCATCCAAAATTTGAAAGTAAATTTATTTTTTTGAATTTGAAAAATTTGCCATTTCAAAATCCTTTGCTAATTAGCTATGGATTTGCAATGGAAAATTGGGTCGTCGTTGATCCATCGCAAATATGTTCCAAATTCATTGCTAATCCACAAAAAAATATATATATTATATAATTAATATATAACATAATAAATCAGTAGACTAACAATAACATAGTGGTGGAGCACATGATCCCCCACAATAAGGATGTGGGTTCGAGCACCTGGGTCTAACATAATCTCATAATACTCTTGGCAAGTTGGGTGGGGCGGGCAGGGCTGGTCCGATTAGCCCTGGTCTGGACTCTAATAATTTTTTTAAACAAAAAATTTTTGCCATCGATAATTTATCTCTAAATTAATTAGTTTTTTTAAAATAAAAAATTTTGGCCATAGCTAAATTAATTAAATTTTGTTAAATACAAGTTTTTTACTATCATTAAATTAATTAAATAATTTAAATACTGTTATAAAATTAGGGTAGTGTTAGAATAAAATCTTCACACTACACACTAATAAAACTCTAACTATTTTGCACAAGAATTTCTCTCTTTCTTTTCTCTCACAATTTTCTCTAATCTTTCTTTCACTAATCTTTCTTTCACAAAATAATGGTGTGTTACAAGCTTAGAGAATAGCTCTATTTATAGAGCTCTAATTAGTGGATTACATCATGGCATACATCATCTTCCACTAATCTTAATTAGTGGTGTCTCCACTAAATGGTGGACATCCATAAAAATCTTCTAATAATTCACATAAATCCATAATTAGTGGAGCCTCCACTAATTAATAAAGATTCCAATAATTCATAATACTCCCCCTTGGATGTCCATCCATTACATAAAGAATATGCCTCGTTAAAACCTTACTAGATAAAAACCCAGTGGGAAAAAATCTAGTGAAGGAAAAAGAGTACACTATTCTATATGTCCATTTATTACTCCCCCTGATGAGATGATTCCTTTAAATCTTTAAACCGACGCATACCGATTTTATATCTCAACTTTTCAAATGTTGCAGTCGGTAAAGTCTTCGTGAAAATATCTCGCGAAGTTATCACATGACCGAATTTGTAGCACATCAATTTCACCTTTCTTCTGGAGTTCATGAGTAAAGAAGAATTTTGGTGAAATATGTTTTGTCCGATCTCCTTTAATATATCCTCCTCGTAATTGAGCTATGCAAGCTGCATTGTCTTCATAAAGAGGAGTTGGAATACCTTTGATTGATGATAATCCACAACTTTCTCGAATATAATGAATCATGGATCTTAGCCATACACATTCTCGACTTGCTTCATGAATGGCTATAATTTCAAGCATGATTTGAAGAAGTAGTCTGCTATAGATTGTTTCGTAGAACGCCATGATATAGCAGTATTTCCACATGTAAATAGATAGCCCATTTGAGAACGTGCTTTATGTGGATCAGATAAATAACCAGCATATGCATAACCTATCAATGTTGGACTGGTTTTATTTGAATAAAATAATCCGAGATCAATTGTACCTTGGAGATATCGAAGGACTTGTTTAATTCCATTCCAATGTCGTCGTGTTGGTGAAGAACTAAATCTTGCTAATAAATTGACAAGCAAAAGCAATATCGGGTCGTGTATTATTAGCAAGATACATCAATGCACCAATTGCACTGAGATATGGTACTTCAGGACCAATGAGTTCTTCATCATTTTCTTGAGGTCGGAAAGGATCTTTATCCACATTTAATGATCGCACGATCATTGGAATACTCAATGGATGTGCTTTGTCTATGTAAAATCTTTTTAGCACTTTTGCTGTATATGTTGATTGATGAATAAATGTTCCACTCTCCAAATGTTCAATTTGTAAACCAAGGCAAAATTTGGTTTTACCAAAATCCTTGATTTCGAATTCTCTTTTTAAATAATCAATTGTTTTTTGGAGCTCTTCAGGAGTTCCAATAAGATTAATATCATCAACATATATAGCTAATATCACAAATTTAGAACCAGATTTCTTAATAAAAACGCATGGACATACCTGGTCATTTTTAAATCTCGCTTTCAATAAATATTCACTAAGACGTGTAAACCACATGCGCCTGTATTGCTTCGAGGCCATATAATGATTTCTGCAACTTGATGGAGTAATTTTCACGAGGATAATGTTTATATGCTTCAGGCATATGAAATCCTTCGGGAATTTTCATGTAAACATCATTTTCTAAATTTCCATACAAGTAAGCAGTGACAACATCTAATAGGCGCATATCTATCTTTTCATGTATTGCCAAACTGATAAGATATCGGAGTGTAATAGCATCAACAACAGGAGAATAAGTTTCATCATAATCAATACCTGGTCTTTGTGAAAAACCTTGGGCTACTAATCGCGCTTTATATCGAACGATTTCACTCTTTTCATTGCGCTTTCGCACAAATATCCATTTGTAGCCAACAGGTTTTATACCTTCTGGTGTTCGGACTGCAGTCCGAAGACTTCACGTTTTGCCGGTGCATTTAACTCCGATTGAATCGCATATTTCCATTGCAGCCAATCTTTTCTATGCCGACATTCATCAAATCGATATTGGTTCAGGATCATCATTATCCTATGTAACATCAAGAGATATATTGTATGCAAATATATTATCAATAACAGTTTCTATCCGATTCCAACTTCTACCGGAAGTGGTATAATTGATAGAAATTTCGGTGTTACTTTCATCAACTTCGGTTCTTTGTCATCAGTTCTCTCTTGGTCTTTATCATTCTTTTCTTCAATATGATCTTCCGGATCATTTAATCCTCTTTTCTTTCGAGGATTTTTATCTTTAGAACCAAGAGGTCGGCCACGCTTCGGCGTGTTTTTGACTCAGCAGACTATAGGTATAATATTTTGTTCTCACTGGAACTTCAATTCGAATAGGAGCATTTATAGTCTGGAATATGCGATTTTGTAACTCTTCCGGAGTCAACAAAAGCGTCCGGCATTTGATTTACAATGCTTTGCAAATGAATTATCTTTTGAACTTCAAGTTCACATGCGCTTGTGCGCGGATCAAGATAATTTAATGATGTTGTCCAAGCAAGATCCTTTTTATGCTGTTTTGGTTCTCCCCCTAATTTAGGGAATAATGATTCATCAAAATGACAATCAACAAATCTTGTTGTGAATACATCTCCCGTCGGGAGTTCAACATACCCGATAATAGAGGGAGAATCATATCCAACGTATATCCCTTTTCTTCTTTGAGGACCCATCTTTGTACGTTGGTTTGGTGCAATTGGAATATATACAAGACACCCAAAAATTCTTAAATGAGCAATATTTGGTTCTCGACCCAAAAGCCAATTGCAAAGGAGAAAATTTATGATAACTAGCTGGTCTTATACGTACAAGTGTTGCAAGCATGTAGAATAGCATGTCCCCGAGCAGATGTTGGGAGATTTGTTTTCATTAATAATGGTCTAGCAATTAATTGTAATCGTTTAATCAAAGATTCAAGCAAGACCATTCCGTGTGTGAACATGAGCTACAGGATGTTCAACATTAATCCCAATTGACATGCAATATGCATCAAAAGCATGTGATGAAAATTCACCAGACATTATCCAAACGGATATTTTTAATGTGATGGTCCGGAAATTGTGCTCGTAATTTAATTATTTGAGCAAGTAATCTCGCAAACGCCAAGGTTGCGAGTAGATAATAAACATACATGTGACCATCGGGATGATGCATCAATTAAGACCATAAAATATTTGAACGGTCCACATGGTGGATCAATAGGTCCACAAATATCTCCGTGAATCTGTTCGAGAAATGTAGGACTTTCAGCTCCTACTTTTACCGGTGATGGTTTAACAATTAATTTTCCTAGGGAACATGCAAGTACATGCGAATTTTTCTGATGTTAATATCATTTTATTTTTTAAAGGATGACCATGTGTATTCTCAATGATTCTTCTCATCATGGTAGATCCCGGATGACCCAACCGGTCATGCCAAATGCTAAAAGTAATAGGATCAGTAAACTTCGGTTTACTAGATGATGAATTTCAATTGTACGTATTTTTACAAAATATAGACCAAGTAGAAAAAGACGGCAGTTTTTCTAATACCGATTTCTTACCCAAATGTATTTGAGTAATAAAAAGATGCTCAATCCCATTTTCCTCATTTGTTTCAACATGATACCCATTTCTCGTGATATCTTTAAAACTCAATAAATTTCTTCCGGATTTTGAGGAAAATAGTGCCTTATCAATAATAATTGTTGTTCTTTTAGGCAACAATATACTAGCTCTTCCGGAGCCCTCAATTACATTTGCACTACCGTTTATCGTATAAATATTTATTTCTCCCATTTTGAGATCAGAAAAATATTTCTCATTTTTTAGTATGGTGTGTGTAGTTCCGCTATCAATAATGCATACATCATCATTAATAACAGCCATCCGAACACAAATATATATATGTAAACGTAAATATTATTAGAATAGAATGAAAATAAAAATACAAAAATATCGGGGTGAGGCTTTAGTTCTTTTGTACACTCGCCATCACCAATTAAATGGTCTATCCTACCGTCCGGGTGTTCAAAAAATCCGATACATCCATATGGGTAATATTGATATTAAGATCTTCGGGATCACTATCGTCATCCTCAAGCATTATTTATTGGATGTTGAGAAAAATTTGCTTCCACATTTTTATTTTTCAATGAAGCTTGATACAATTCAACTAAATGCTTAGCCGTACTGACAGCTTTCGTGACCAATGACCTTTCATGCCACATCTATAACATATATCCTCATGCTTTTCTTCAATTTCTTTTTCTTTTCCCTTTTGATCTTTTCTCGTTCCACTTCGGTGGCCGTATTTCTCACGCTTTGATTATAATTGTGATAAGGGAAATATCGAGCGTGTCTACGACCATAACCACGACCACGGTCACGGCCACGGCCACGACCACGACTATAACGATGGCTTCTGCTGGAGCCAACAAGCATTCACTTCGGGAGTGCTCGTAGAGCCGCTTGGTCCGGCTTCATGATTTCTCAATAATAACTCATTATTTTTCTCTCGCAATGAGGAGGGCAGTAATTAAATCTGTAAATTTTGTATACCCCTTTTCTCGATATTGTTGTCTGCAGGACAATATTCGAGGCATGAAAGGTGGAGAATGTCTTCTCCAACATATCTTCATCGATCACTTTTTCTCCGCATAATTTTAATTGAGATGTAATTTTATACATTGCGGAGCTATATTCATTCACGGTTTTAAAATCTTGCAACCTCGAGTGCAACCATTCATACCGTGCAAGTAGGCAGTACGACCATCTTCAGGTGGTCAAATCTTTCTTTTAAATTTACCCATAGGCCATATGGATCTTTTTCGGTAAGATATTCCATTTTCAAATTTTCATCGAGATGACGACGAATAAAAATCAAAGCTTTAGCCTTGTGTTGTGCAGATGCACTATTATTTGCTTGAATAGTTTCACTAAGGCCTTCAGCATTTAGATGCATTTCTGCATCGAGAACCCATGACATATAATTTTTTCCAGAAATATCAAGGGCTACAAATTCGAGTTTCGCGATGTTAGCCATAGAGATCAATAAATGCGTACTGTCTTCCGGCTTTGGTAACTGCAGAAACTCGTGCTTAGTCTTCCAGCTTTTGTACCGGTAGAGACTCGTGCTGATAACGTGTTATAAAATTAGGATAGTGTTAGAATAAAATCTTCACACTACACACTAATAAAACTCTAACTATTTTGCACAAGAATTCTCTCTTTCTTTTCTCTCACAATTTTCTCTAATCTTTCTTTCACAAAATAATGGTGTGTTACAAGCTTAGAGAATAGCTCTATTTATAGAGCTCTAATTAGTGGATTACATCATGGCATACATCATCTTCCACTAATCTTAATTAGTGGTGTCTCCACTAAATGGTGGACATCCATAAAAATCTTCTAATAATTCACATAAATCCATAATTAGTGGAGCCTCCACTAATTAATAAAGATTCCAATAATTCAAAATAAATACATTTTTTTCATCACTAATTAACCACCGTTAATTATAAATTTAATTATAATGTCATCAACTAAATAGTCGTCACAAATTGCTAATTACGACGCCCATTTTAGAAACGGTCATAATCCATTGCTAATCCGTCACTATGTTCGATTAGTGATGAATTAACGACGGATTTGACTGGCGCTAAATTTGTTTTATCTTGTTGTGGTAAATCCCTGAATATATCAATTTCGACACAAACTCAAACCACACTAGGTCAATTCAAGTTAGTTGTAGCTTCATAAGGGCTTATACGTTATGGAAGAGACCTCCTAATAGGGAAAATAGATGAAGCTGAAGGCCCTCAAATTTGATATAAGGCCGAATGATTATAGGTTCACTTAATGGTAAAATATCGGTAACCATTTATTATTCTCACGAACCTCGAATGATCTACAACTCTTGAACCAAAATCTTATATGATCTTCTTTGCATTCAAGACAAACAAGTGCAAGAAAAGATCTCTTTGTGGTTTTATAGGTTGCTCCACATTATTAACATAAATTAATTAGGTATTTTGATATTTGTCAAATTTTTACAATTAAGTAATAAATCTTCAGAATCCTTTCTGAATAGCACAATTCATTTTACTAATAAATTTGAAGGTATAATATCTAATATATCTTTTCATTAGATAATTCAATATTTTTTCTGCATTGTTGGGAGCTTCTTTAAAGGAAAGAAATTAGTATACGCAAGATACTGTTGGATCCCAAACCTGACTATATATACGCCTAGTTTTGTTGCTTTATTGGGAGCTTCATTAATGGAAAGAAATCAATACACATACGATACTCTTGGTTCCCTAAGCTGACTGCATATACGCTTGTGAGTTGTATCCGTCAATGTTTGTTATTCTCAAAGGCAATGGCTAGGAGTCGATGTTTGTTATTCTGAAAGGCATTGGCTATGATATAAGACTAGTTCATAAGATTTGGGTTTTTGATACAACCCATAATGACCCGGCTATTAAAAAAAAAATTATTATTTTGGGCTGTGCAACCCTGGGCCATGTGGCTTTTATACTATAGGGTTGTAAGCAAAAATATCCTTAAAAATATATATACTTTTGTAATTATACCTTTTACATTTAAAATTTGATAATAATATTATTTTTAAATTTAATTTTTTTCAAATATACTTATCACATTTAAAATTCAGTAATGATACTATACTTAAATTTAAATCCAATCAAATATATCTTTTTGTCGAGAATTTAACTAGATCCTTTATATTTGACTATTTAAAATGACATGATATTAATATGCTAGATGACTATTAAGAGAGTGTTTAGTTCAAACTGAGTGAGTTCTGTCCACATGCAAAGTGTAGGGCTGGAATTACTTAGACTCTTGAGAATGAAGGGAGCAATCAAATTATCTCACGTCTCTATAATTTCATATAAAGTTTTGAATATGTTTGCCTGACAAGAGCGTATTTTACGGTTGAGTAAACATGAAATGAGTTTTTCAATATGCAAACTGCCACTAATTAGCTTTTATTTGCATAAAATCGTCTTCCTTATAATATTGTATATTTAAAACAACTTAATCCAATAAATATTAATTATGCAATCACTAGATCTACTCTACTATTGATCATCTCTATTCCTCAGAATATACTACTAAAATTATTATAAATGTCAAATCTAGCGAGTTGAATTAATTTTTCTTAAATCACATTGATTAACCCTAATTTACAACAAATAATCTGTCTAAAAGAGCTAAAATTGCAGTTCTAAATTTGTCTCAGCCATTAGTTTGTTCATTCTCGCTTTCTCTCATACACAAATTTAAATAAATCTTTTTAGCAATAGTAATGGAACCATTTCGCGTGTTACTAATTTCCAGTACTCCATGGTGAATGTGACGAGTTTGGCCAATGTACTACTATATATAAGTGTGCGTGATCTGGATCTGAAATTTGTATCTCCAAGGCAAAACGATACGCCTCTTGATGGGTCTGTTTTCTGTTCCTTCTCTTATGTTCTCAACAATAATATATCAGCTCCATCTGATACATCTTCAACTGCTACCTACGTGATAGTTGGTTCTTGTATTTGATCTTTATGTTTCCTTATTGGCCTAGGAACCCAATTTACTATGAATAAATGGCCAAGGTTTATGAGATTTCAGCAATATTTTTCATTTTTGTATTTCTTGTACTCACTTAGAGTGAGAGACTGAAACAACGTGAACAGAAGGTGGCCTCTGCTGCAAGGACCACGACCAAAAGCTGCATTTGTTGAATTGTTGTTGCATTGTTCAGTATCGGTTGTTGTGGAGGTTGTGGCTGAGGGCAAAGCACCTAATATGCTAAGAAGTGATTGGACAACTAGTGAGGTTTGAGGACAACAAGTCGGCATTATTTCAATAAATGTTTCACATTTTCTACAAAATCAATCAACAGTGGCATGCCAATTAGAAGTGATAATTTTTTGCATATTAACTTTCACTACAAGAAGGAAAATGCATTTGGCAAAGAAACCACCGAGTTCATTAACTATATTATGTCAACACAGTATAATAATAATAGAAATTATTCATACAATTAATATGTTAATAATAAGTAAAGTTTTTATAAAATTATTTATGCAAGGAACCTATGCACTATCCTATTTTCTATTAATTTGATTTTCTTCGTATATTTTCTTACTCACTAATACAAATTTCTGTTTAAAAGATAAAAGTATACTTAATCTAAGTTAGATATCCAAAAATAAAATAAAAAACTAGCAATAAGAAAATATTATGACAAATAAATAAAGAATTTTTAGAAATATTTTACTAAATATAATATACTCAAAAGATTATTTCCTAAAAAAACCCACAAAATATAAAAAAATCTAGTATAAAAATTAACAAACTAATATTAATAGATAATAATCAAAAAATGATAATTACAAACAAGTTAAAGAATTCATCATAAGATTATATAAATATTTACTCTAAAAATTAACAAATTAATATTAATAAATAACAAATAACAATTAATGGTTAGAAAGTGTAAAATACGAGCAAAGTAAGAACCAATGTTGTAAGAATAAGTAAAAAAGAGTTCAAAATATATTGAGACTTGAAGAGTTAAAAAAAGACAAATTGAAAAGTTAAAAAAAATAAATACTAGCAACAATATAATTTTAATTTTTAAATTAGAACAATACTATTAAAATATATTTTTAAGAGTCTTATTTTTATCGAAAATTTATATTTAAATATTTAAAAAAATTGCTGAGAGAGCAAATTATATGCACATATATAAAGGAGGTTGGCAAAATCTTTGGAGGACCTACGACTCTCCAGGCTCCTTGATAGATCTACGTGCAAAATGTGGGCTCACAATTATTTTAAGGCTAGAAACTATTTTAATGTGGGATCACAGTGATAGATCCGTCACCGCAACCTACACGGACAATAATAATTCAATAATATTACAGAGAAGATAATGTTGTAAAGGATGACAAGAGATTTTTCGGTAGGGTATTTCATTTAATTATTTGCCTTCGATTCACTGCATCTGGAAACGATTATGGTCTTCCACGTGCAAAATGTGGGCTCACAGTTATTTTAAGGATAGAAACTGTTTTAATGTTCTGAATATGTTTTGGTATGGTCTCTTGCTTATTTATTTATTTGTAAATGGGTTGCTGTCTCTAACACTTACTAGTTCATGCGCATACTCTCTCACACACGCACAGAAAATAAAGGTATCTCGATAGTTATGCTAACATTTCGCTTGTTACTGACTTTTAATAATCCGAGGTGAAGTTCCTTGTCTGATTTTTAATAGTTATGCTAACATATTGCTGTATCACGCAGAAACCACCCCGAAAGGTACTATGGGACGAAGAAACACTTTAGCCTCTGTTTACTCTCTACTCTTACCTCTCTCTCAATAGAATACACAGCAGTCTCCAGTACTTAACCGTGCATCGTCGGAATAAGTGCCCCGCGGTGTACTTCTGCTTAGGTATACCGCAGCATACCTAATGTACCACAGCACACCATAAGCCAGGGGTCCCAATCCTGACGTCAATCACCATTGAGGTGGCAAGGAATCAAACGTGCCGAGTGTCCCTGCCCAGGATCCAATGAATGACTCAAAGTCAAGAAGCGCCCATAGATGCGGCAATTGCCAGGTGCTAAACGGCTAGTCAGGACAACTCATCTCAATGTCCTGTCGTCCTATTAGGAGTAAGACAATCCCAGAACTAGCAAGGATACTTGGGATCGTATACCTCTAACATAAGCTAGTACAAAGATCGAAGTCTTTGTTGAGTACTCAATGTTAACAATACCAACCCCGTCTAACTGATTAGGCCAGAGGGTTATCTGATCCCGCAGGATTTCCAAATCAAAATATTTTTGGGGCAAAATAATATTTTTCAAAATTTGATCCCACTGATTCACAAGTCAGATCATCATTCATATAGGCTCTGCAAAGCCAATCAATTCATTCCATGGTATATCGAGCTAGTAAAACAATTTCAAGGATCACAAGGTTGTTTTTCAAAAGTTAATCTCATCACGAGAGATCATTTTTAAGATTGTTGAAACAGGATAAATAATTCTATTCACACATCAAAACATGTTTCCAAGAGTATCCAGGTCATTTTCCTTGTCTCGATCACAAAACATTTCCAAGGGTATTCTGGTCATTTTACCAATACCAGATTCCAAAAGACTTTCTGAGGGTATTTGGGTCATTTTACTATTACCCGATTTGAAAAGTATTTACAAAAGTTCCAATAAGGGTATTTCGGTCATTTATCGTATACCCGATTTCAAAAGATTTCATAAACATTCCAATAAGGACGTTTGGATCATTTTCCAAATACCCAATTCTAAAAGGAACTCATTTCAAGAAGTTTAGAATTCCAATCCCAAAAGAGAGTTAAATTTAAAAATTCTAAACACAATTCTATAAAAATGTCCTAATAAGGGCATTCTGGTCAATTTACGAATTCCTGATTCCAAAAATTATTATTTTTTGAAAATACTAAATATTCAATACAAAAAAAAGGACTAAATTCACGAAATTCAAGCATTAATCATCTGGTAAGGTTTCCAAACCAAATATGAAGTTCATTTAAACCTAAAGTAGCATAAGAATAATTCTTGCACAGATAAACCTTAAACATATTCAGTGATTTCCAAAACGGTATAAAACGTAGCATTTCATGGAAAATCAAAGCACATTAGCCTTCGAAAAGGTTTTAGAAATACAAGGGACTTACCTCGTGTCCTAAGCAACTCTTTCTGTTCACGGCCATTTAACCTTCGTTTTTATCATTTTTGACGTTCCGTTGGCCATTTACTGCTAAACCTACACCAAACATCGTTTTCGAGTCAATTCGTGTTTGGCCAAAATATAGCCGACGATTAGCCGACGTCCAACTGACGTGCCTAACGGGTAGCCGACGTCTAAACGGCATTTAGCCGACGGTTAGCCAACGGTCAAGGAAAACGTTCAAATTCCGTTCTCGTCGTTTTTTCATCGTTTGTTCGATTCTTTTGTTTTCCCTTTTCCACATCCTTTCTCCCTTTATACACAAGGGATTCACTTCATGTTTCCCAATTATTTTATCCAAAATCACACAATTAATCATTCCTAAATTCGTCCATGTTCCAAGCAAAATTCTGAAATTTGATAGTTTTGACACATGATTTTGTTTTGACATAACTTTCAACCTACAACTCCGATTCGGCTCTATGACATGCCAAAATGACCGTAAGACTCTTAAATTTAATTCTACATTGGCCCTCTTTAGATTTTTAGTTCTCGTGACTTGCCACGGAGCAAAAACAGCCCCAGTGGTTTTCTGATTTTTAGTCCATTTCCACAAAACAACTTCACCTACTTGTGCTTCTTGATTCATAACACCTATTTAACCCTTAATCCACTTCATTGCCCTTCAAACAACCTTAATTCTTCAGATTTTCAGGTTCAAGAAAGCCACTAAGTTCTTATGCAAATAATATATAATTAACATCAATGTTCAAAAACGATCATAATCCATTTTCTTTAATGTTTAACCCTATTTTTATCCCAATTCTGCCATCTTTCTTCTCAATCATGAACAACCCTTTAAATCACCATACAAAATATAGCCTATGAATCCTTTATTCAACCGGTACACACACTTGCACACACAAAGTGTCACATTGTACACAATAATCATTTTAATCATCACAAATCTCACGTTTTCATGCTAAAATTCATATCAAAACGATCACCGTAATGAAATCTACAACTTTAATTCTTGAAGTATAGGACTTTACCTTGTGTGTGAGGTGTTATGGCTTGAATTTGCTCCAAGAATCTCCAACTTCTTTAAGAACAATATTTTCTCTCTCTTTTTCTAATTTTTCTTGATTTTTCCTTTCCTTTTCTTCCTTATTTCTTCCATCCTTCTTCATTTAAGCCCTTGGCTGGTTTTCCACCCTTCTCATCACCATTCTTGTTCAAAATAATGACCAATAAGATTTTCCTCAATTAAATGAATGGGCTCCTTTACACGTGTTGCGATCTCGCCTTTTTCCACACTTTTCTTAATTTTTTTGAAAAACTTATTTAAGAAGCCTTGCATGCATGAATATTTCATGCATCCTCTTATTATTTGACACTTTTCCTAGGCCACCAATCATAAGAAGCCACACATTCCATTTTTCAGTTGCATTTTCCTATTTTCTTCAAAAATAACCAAAATCGGGTCCGTAACAGAGAAATATTTTATTTCACCATTCAACTCCAAAAATTCCACTGAATCCATTGGCAACACTTAAATTCTTCAATTCCTTCACTCCTTGGTCAAATTTGTGGTCAAAGTCGTGGACGTGGTCAAAATGACAAAAATTCCCCCAATACCCCCGGTAACATAATTCACACTAAAACGTGTGTTTCATTGCACTGATCCATTTCTCTTTCCAGAGTACCCTAAAATTCTTATTTTGTTAATAATAATACCCTTCCAAAAATTTAGGGTATAGGTAGAACAAATCCAATAATTACATCTAGGTCCCGACAAAATTTTATTTCCCCAAAGTATTCATCCCAATACACCAATCAACTATTGTTCTAGACATCAATACAAATTCTAATACTATTACAAATAGCAACTAATCGAAAGTAAAAACGTAGGGTGTTACATTCTCCCCTTCTTAAAAAAATTTTGTTCTCGAAATTTGGCCTACACTTGGAATAGTTCTGTGTACTTCTTCAATATCTTTGCCTCTGTTTCCCAAGTTGCATTTTGTACAGGGTGATGATTTCACAACACTTTTACAAGTGGGATTTTCTTATTCCGCAGTCACTTTTTAGCATATTCCAAGATCTTAATTGTTTTTCCCTCATACTTCAAGCTTGGAGTCATCTCAATGGGTTCTTCATTTAAGATATGGGCAGGGTTAGCCACATACTTCCGAAGTTGGGATCAATAAAACACGTGAATTCCTTGAAGCTCTATGGTTAACTCCAATCGATAAGCTACTTTCCCAATCTTCTTGATAATAGGGAATGGTCCTATATATCTAGGTGCTAATTTCTTCCCTTACCTATTGACCCCCAATTGTCGTTGTCTATTCAACTTCAAGAATACATGCTTCCCTTCAACAAATTCCAAATCTTTTCTACGTCGATCTGCATAGTTTTTCTGTCTACTCTGCACTGCCTCCAACTTAGTTTTGATCAGCTCCACGGCCTGCTGAACCTTTTCGAGATCAAAAGCATCCTATTCACCCGTTCTCCATCCTAAGCTTTCCCAATATAATAGGGACTAACATTTCCTTCCATATAAAGTTTCAAATGGGGCCATTCCAATAGTGGATTGATAACTGTTATTGTAGGCCAATTCTACATATGCTAAATTATTAACCCACTTGGTTCCAAAATCTAGAGTGCAATCTCGCAACATATCTCCCAAAACCATGTTTACTCGTTCAGTTTGTCCATCCGTTTGTGGGTGCACTACTATGCTGAACTTTAACGTTGTCTCATATCTCTATTGTAGCTTAGTCCAGAACTTTGAAGCAAATCTGGGATCTCGATCTAGAAGGTACTCCATGGAGTCTGATTACTTCCTCTATATAAATTTTGCTCAACTTCTCTAGAGAATCCCATTGATTGATAGGGATGAAATGAGTGGACTTAGTCAGCCGATCCATTATTACCCATATGGTATCTCGCTATCCTGTTGCCATAGGCAATCCTGTAATGAAGTCCATAGTAATTTCATCCCATTTCCATGATGGAATTGGTAACGGTTGCAATAACCCTTTAGGCCATTGCTGATCGCCTTTCACTTGCTGACAAGTTAAACATTGGGCTACAAAATCTGAAATATCCTTCTTCATACCAATCCACCAATAATGTCGTTTCAAGTCCTGATACATCTTTACGACTCCTGGATGGATAGTATATTTACTCTGATGTGCTACTATTAAAATGTCTTGTCTTATCGTAGACTATTTCGAGATACAATACCGATGTCAGTAATATAAATTCCATCAATGTCCCTTCGAAACTTATCTCCTCCTTTATTTACCTCTTTTTGCACCAACGTCTCCAACTTATCATCTTTCTCTTGCTCTTCCTTCAACTGCTATAGGAAGATAGGTCGAATAGCAATATTACTCAACCTTATTTCTCCATCTACATAAAATATTTCCAATTATGGAATTTGTAACATCCGAAGAGCTGATAAATTCATTTTCCTACCAAGAGCATCAGATACGGTGTTCGCCTTCCCCGGATAATACTTAATTAGACATCGAAATTCTTCCAAGAACTCCATCCACCGACGCTGTCTCAGATTCAAATCTTTCTGAGTAAAAATATACTTCAATCTTTTGTAATCGGTGAAAACTTCAAACTCAACTCCATACAAATAATTCCTCCACTTCTTAAGGGCACATACAATAGCTGCCAATTCTAGGTCATGCATTGGATAATTCTCCTCGTGGGGTTTCAATTTCCTAGAGATATAGGCTATTACCTTTCTCTCCTACATCAACACTCCTCCTAATCCTTCTTTTGACGCATCTGTGTACACCTCATAAGGTTTATCCATCTTTGGCAATGCCAAAATAGGAGCAAACCTTAACCTCCTTTGTAGTTCCTGAAACTTTTCTCACACTTCTCGGTCCATACGTAAGGAACTTTCTTTTAGGTGAGTCGAGTCAAAGGTGATGCTATCTTAGAGAATCCCTCAACAAATCTTCGATATTACCTTGCTAATCCCAGAAAACTTCTAATTTTAGTTGGAGTCTCGGGACGTTTCTAATTTGTCACCACTTCGACTTTTGCAGGATTTACTATAATCTCGTTCTTGGATATCACATGTCCCAAGAATGCTACCTCTTGCAACCAAAACTCACACTAACTAAATTTTGCGTACAATCTGGCCTCTCTTAATATTCCCAATACTTTTTGAATGTGTTGTTTAGGTTCTTGGGGATCTTTAGAGTACACCAGAATGTTATCTATGAATATGATTACAATGTTATCTATGTACAACCAGAATGTTCAGTGCATCAAGTCTATAAATATAGCAGGGGTATTAGTAACACCAAAGGGTATCACTACAAACTCAAAATGCCCATATCGAGTATTAAATGAAGTTTTCGGTATATCTTCTTCTCGAATCCGGAACTAGTAATATCCTTGCCTCAAGTCTAATTTAGAAAAACATCCAGCTCCTTGCAGCTGGTCAAACAATTCATCAACCATGGGCAACAAAAATTTATTCTTTACTAACCCTCGATAATTTATACATATTCACAATGACTCATCTTTCTTCTTAACAAATAATACAGGTGCTCCCCACGGTGAAGTACTTGGTCGAATAAACCCTTACTCCATTAATTCTTGTAATTGTTTCTTGAGCTCCTGTAATTCTATATGTGCCATTCTATAAGGGGTCCTTGAAATGGGTTCTGCTAATTGTACTAGGTCAATGGAAAACTCTACTTCTCTCTCCGGTGGTAACTCATTCAATTCCCCTGGAAAAACATCTAAATATTCATCCACAACAGGTACATCTTCAGGCCTCTTAACCTCTCATGGCTTGTTAATTACAAAAGCTAAGTATCTAGTGCACCCTTTCCTAATCATCTTCCGGGCCTTAAGTCCCGATACAAAAGCATTACTTTCCCTTCCAACCTCACCTACAAATTCCAATATAGATTTCCTAGGCTGACGGAAATGTACTACCTTATGCCTACAATCAACTTGAGCATGATGCTGAGAAAGCTAATCAATGCCCAAGATAGCATTATAATCCGTTATAGGCAAACATATCAAATCTCCTCTCAATAATTCATCTCCTACCAAAATCTTACAACCCCTATGTATTTTCTCACTTTTCATTTGATTTCCCAATGGGGTACTAAAAATTATTTCATATGAAATTTCTTCCCCCTTATTCCCATAGAATCAAGAAATGAATTGGCAATAAAAGATGCGTGGAACCGGGATCTACCAATACCTTAGTAATATGATAAAAAAAATAAGAAGCGTACCTTCCACCACTGCAACCTGATTGTCCATCTTCTCTAATGCCACTACCCGAGCATTTACTTGCATTTTAGGGGGTCTAGTTCTGGAGGTAGCAGCTTGCCCTTGGCTTCCTCTTCCAAATCCTGATCTCTGTCCTTGGTTGTTGCCTTCGGGTCGATTCCATCCTCCTATCCTTCATGAGTGAGGGCATTGAAAACTCTTGTGGCCTAACTCTCCACAATTGAAACATTTGAAGGAAGGCGGTCCTCCAACTGGGCTAATCGAGCCTCCCTTCCTTTGCATTTTCCCTTTCTTCTGCCATCTAGACCCTTTAGACCTCTTTTGATTCATGCCCCAAAATCCGCCTCGGCTCCTCTCACTTGCCTGCTCAATATCAGCCATTTCTATTCTAGATGCCATCTCTACTGCGACGTTATAACTGGTAGGGGCCATACTAGCTAATACACTCTTTAGCTCTGGCCGTAAGCCCTTCACAAAATGTCTAACCCTATCCGCTTCTAAAAGGACTAAAAGTGGGCAACATTTAGATAGTCTAGTGAATTTAGCGGCGTATTACCCCACCGTACGATTTCCCTACCGAAAAGCTTGAAATTCATCCTTCTTTCTTTCTACCACCCAAATGGGAATAAAATCTTTCTTAAAACTATCCTTAAAATCTATCCACTCCCATTCTCGTTAATTTATCTCCCTTGCCTACCAATCTTGGGCAGGTCCATTCAACTGGAATGTCGCAAGTTGTACCTTCCTTTGCTCCCAATAGTTTAAGGCTGTAAAAATCTTTTCCATCTGTTCAATCTAATTTTCTACCTCCTGTTCTGAATTAGGTCTCCCTTGAAATTGCGGAGGGTGAAATTTCAGAAAGCACTCAAGGGCTCGATCCGATCCGACTTCATTTTACTGACTCTCCTTACTCATACCCTCATTCACCCTAGCATTCTAGTTTACTCTAGTAGCAGTCTTAGTCAGCTGTTAGATCATATCAGCCATTTTTTGGAAAGTTTGAAACATGGGGTGGTCCAAAGTTGCAAGGTGGGAGCCTTCTGCCTATGGTTCCTCCACCATTGGCTCAAGGTTATTTCAAGTATCTAATATAACAATGTAACATGGTTCAAAAGTAATCAGAAACATAAGCTCAATGCACATAACAAAGTATAAC
Organism: Voacanga thouarsii; assembly: GCA_026120185.1. Taxonomy (NCBI): domain Eukaryota; kingdom Viridiplantae; phylum Streptophyta; class Magnoliopsida; order Gentianales; family Apocynaceae; genus Voacanga; species Voacanga thouarsii. The sequence goes on along the minus strand of JANUWF010002834.1, from coordinate 43,989 downwards.
ATATATTCATTCTCATTTATCACAAAGTTAGTACAAAGTATGCGTGCCACGCACACAGCTATATACACCAGTCAAACAGTACATATCAAACTATATATATACATCTCATCCTCCTACTCATCGTCATCGCTGTTCGATACAGGAGGTCCTAAGTCAGTCGAAACTGTGTAAGACTCTGCTATATCAATCTCCTCATCTATACTTGCATCTGGTTGCAGCCATGCCAATAACTCTGGGTCCACCTCTAAATCCTCCTCAGGTTCCTCCGCTATAAGTACCTCTACCTCAGGTATCTCTTGGTCCTCTCCCATATCATCAATCTCTAAATTTAATATCTCCTCCCTAAGTACCCCGTGTATATCCCCACCAAACACCACCCCATCATCCTTAGATAATACTATACCATCGGGGATACTGTCCTTCTTCTCATTGTCATCCTGAGGACATGGCTCAACACCATCATTAATCTTATCAGAATCACCACCCTCCTCCCCATACAGTGACGGCGTCCCCTCGGGGATAGATGTCCCATCCATACTAAGGTCTCTTGTAAACAAAGTAATGACGAGTACCACTGGATTGAACCTACTCCTAGAGAGATAGGGTGCATGACGACGGCCAGGTCTGAGTTCTCTCATATGAAAATATCCCGGCTCACCCACTCGGAAGATCTTCCTGATCTTTCTCGATTTCTTCACACCCGAGCTTTCACCTATCTCTTTCATTCCTTCATCACCACGCTCATCAACTAGGTGCTTGCCCTTATCACTCCTATCCACCATACCTACACAGTTAAAGAACTCTATCAATTCCTATGATGATACCACAATTCTATCAAACTAGACTCTGATACCAATTGTAACACCCCTACTAAAAACAGCAATGGAAGCATATCAACACTGGGTATCACCCTGTCCAGTTTCCCGGGCAAGGGGTCTTTATAACAAAAATAACAAAGTAAATACATATATAAGGTCCAGACTCAAAATATCCCATACTGATGGCCACACATATACATATATAAAAAAATCTCATATATAACATCTCTATCTATAACAAAATACAGACATGATCAAAAGGAAGCTGTCCAGACCTAAACTGCCGACTCTGTGGTATCGTCTGTCTATCTATAGCTCTGCTCTGCTCTAAATCCTACAAAAGATAAGATAAAAGACACGTGTGAGTGACAAATCACCCAGTGAGTCCCGTGTGTGCTAGTGCTTTATGAAATAATAGGGAATATAAAACTTTTATGGAATAGCATATTATTTGTTCAGTGGAAAGGATTCTAAAACTCTCTAAAGAAGAGTTTATTCAGAACTCAATCATTTTTGGAAAACTTTGTTTCAAATTTCAAATTATTGCCCCAATTTTTAAATCACAAGCACTTCTCCAGTAAAAAGTCGGTCTGTATGCAAGTCCCGCAGTCCTTGCCTTCGGTGCCGCGTATTATTGTACTCAGACTGCAGCCTTCAATACTTAATTGTGCATCATCAAAATAAGTACACCGTTGTATACTTCTACACAGGTATACCGTAGCATACCTAGTGTACTATAGCACACAATCTTTTACTTGCCACCACAAGCCAAATCATGGTTAAAATATTTACTAGTAGGATCCATCACCACATGGAATGGGTTAGTTGAGAAATTTTTTGCTAAGTACTTCCCCAAGCCAAAATAGCCAAACATAAAACAGACATTTTTACATTCCAACAGTTAGATTCTAAAATCCTTTACGAGTGTTGGGAAAACTAGAAGAAGATGCTTAGAAATGTCCTCATCATAGGTTTGATCAAGGAATGCAAATGCAGTTTTTTTCCGTGGATTGAACTTTGCCTTAAAACAATTAGCTGATGCATCTGTTGGAGGGACTATCAATTCTAAGACCCTAGAGGAAGTATATGAATTAGTGGAGAACATTGCAATGAATAACTACTCATGGAGTAATCCGAGGAATAGGGCTCATGTTCAAGGTGTGCACAAGATTGATGCGGTAGCTACTTTGGAAGATAAGGTTAAAGCACTTACGCAAAAAATAGAACAAATAGTGATGACCTCCTCTCCAAGCCAGGTAATGAAATTAACTGCGATTTTGTGGACAAGGGTATCCAAATCATGAGTGTCAAATCATGGGCTAAAATTCCTCGGAACAAGTTGCGTTTATGAGTAATGGGCAACAAGATAATAATCCTTATAGTGCCATATACAATCCGAGTTGGAGAAAACATCCTAATTTCTCTTAGACAAATCAAAACCAACCTAGGTCTTCTAATTTTGGTGGTAATCAGAGGACTCAACCGTCCTTACCCTGCAATGCACTACTATCAAAGCAATCATTGGAGGAGTCGGTTAACAAGATGGTGAGTGCAACTAAGGCAAGGTTCCAAGAAGAGGATGTTGTGACAAGGAATTTGGAGGCACCAATGCACGATCTTGAGAATCAAATTGGGAACACCAAAACAAAACCACGTGATCAAAACCATGCAGAAAGATGAAATTTCAGTGCTTTAGTTTTCGTTTAATTGGGACATCCCTTTAATTTCTATTTACTTTTGTTTATCTTTCCGTATTTTTAATTTTTAAGATAATTACATTTTCTTCATGACTATGTGTTTTTCCTTATAGTTACTTTTAATAATTAATAAATTTGAAAATATATATATTTTTCAAACCGGATAGACCTGGGCGGGTACTGGCCTGGGTGCTCTAAGCCCGCTCCTACTCATGTTTGGTAGCCTCTCTAATAACCAATTTTGGCCACTTGTTTCCAAAAGTTTCCGACTTCCCTCAATATTTCTCTCAACCTCGTGCTATTTATTCATCTCCAAACACCGCCGGATCAATTTTGCCTTCAAAAACAGCAACCCAACATCAAATTTCCTAGTTTATGTTGAATCAAGGATTAAAACTTCAAAAATCCCAACGTTTTCTTTAAGAAACCACTTTCAAATCTCCTCTTTCAAGTAAAGATTTCTTCAAAAAGATTGCACATTTTGCTTGCCCATGCATTAGAGAAACAAATGTATGATATAACTTGCATTCTTACGATTAAATTCTTGTCATGTATTTTTCATGATTTTTTTGGTATTTTCTGGGCGAAAATTGCATTATTTGGAGTGGGTGATTAAATTTGATTGAATTGGTGGCTCCATTATAACTAGAATAGCACGAGTTTATGATTCACTTGTTATTTTTATATGTTTTATACTTTGATCATATATTGGCTATTTTTGGCTCATTGAGATTGTATGGGTAATGAATTCATGCTAGACAGACAATATTATTAGCCATGATGCATTCTTCATGAATTGTTCTATGGACATGTTCTTCGCATACTATGATCAGGTTGTGTACAAGTTGGCAATTATATGGTGGTTTGAATTGTAGCGCTATATTCCTTTTTGCAGGATTTGAAAGGAGATTATGATTGATTGATATTGTGGATTAAGGAGGTTGTGGATTGATTGAAAATTGTGAAATGTTGAGGGTTATGTGTTGTGGTGGATTAATTGTATTGGGATAAGGTTGCTGTTGTATTGTTGTAGTGCCTCGTTATCATTCTTTCATTACCCCATCTTCAAATACACTTATCATGCCTAAAGACAAAGGCCAGTCTTTCAAAAGGGCTAAAGTATCACCTTCCTCTATCCCTATATCTATAGACCCCCTTATTTTTATACCCTACTAATTTCACAAATCTGTCCTGTCAAGTGTGGTACTCCAAGAAGGCTTCTAATAAAATCATTGCAGAACACACTTTTACACCATCTCTAGACCATGCCATTAAGTTAGGAATGATGCTTAGATGATTGGGGTGGGGGCCTATAGATCAATTGAAATGTCCCATTTCCTTGTCTTGGTTAAAGAGTTTTATGCTAATATGGTCTAGAAATGAAATAATCATCTTGAGACCATTGAGACCAGGGTAAAACAACCCCTATTTTTGTGGATAGAGAGGGATTGGCTGCTATCTTACAAGTTAATCATGAAGGTCCATGGTTGGTTGTAGATTCGCACAACCAAAAGATAATTTCTAACCTTAAATGGCATGAGAGTGATAATAAAGCTACCCTAAGGATATACAAGAGAGGTCCAGAAGGATAGGTAGGTTTCTATTCTAACAATGACCTTGAGGCCAACCTACATGGCCTAGTTTACATCTTTTCTTACATTATTGTTCCTAAAGCTAGTAGGTTCAACGAGTCTCGCATGATTGACCTTTATATTTTACATAAGATAATGCACACCCAGCCTATCCCACTTACTCATTTGATTATCCAATCTATGTGGGATGTGGTACATTCTCGCCTTTGCACTAAAGTTTTTGTTTTCCCCCTTATGATCATGAAAATTTTGGAAGGTTTAGTTTTGAGGGGGAATTTACTAAGACTACAACTGGGAGAGATCTAGTTACTGAGCAAACATTGGTTAACTGCGGTTATTCGTATAGTGCTGAGGTGAGGCGATGGTTGAGGCCTTACGATGTGTAGCACCCGGGATAAGTTGAGCTTCCACCTATGGAGGAGGAGCACCCTGCACCACCACCTTGAACTTTGCTAGTGGTTCCTAGTCCTAATCGAGAACTGATTTTGAGACTAAGGTGAGGGGTTAGTTGGAGCAATTGAGAGTGGCTATGGAGACATAGACGGAGATACTTCTTCACCTTCGTGAGTCCATGGTTGTCCTCACTAGGAGGCAAGATGTGCAGGAACAACAATGGGTGTAATGGATGCAGCGATTCACTGAACCTCAAGAAGGTGATGGTAGCTATATGGCCAAGAATGATGAGGATGATGATGATGATTGAGCATTTTTCTCTTGATCCCTATTTATCTTTTTAGTTTTCTTTTCCATTAATATTTTCATGACTTTTCTTAGGGTTCTTCATAGTTTATATTAGTTTATTTTTATTTTTATTTTATTTTATTTTCATTTTCTACTTTTATGTTTTTTCCTTCTTTTATGTTTTTTATTTAAGTACATTTCCTCCAATGACTTCTTGTGATGGATTCACCCCTTTGGAGGCTACTCTAATATGGAAGTATTTTCTTTTCTTATCTTCTTCCTCTTTATTTATTTTGACCCATTGGCTTTGATTTCATTATTATATTTTTTTGCCATTACGGACAATGTCCAGTTTATATATGGAGGAGAATTTAGCATTGAAAATATTGTTAATTTGTGCCCTAGAGGCAATCACTTTGTACTTTGTATAAGACACATTTGTTTTATAATATTATCTTTCAACTTGTCTTCTTTACTTTTATTTCTTTACTTTTATGTAAAATAACTGTTAGATAAAGCCTATAGTACAACACTGTGTTAAGAAAATCATGATAGAGATCATGATGTGAGATTCCTACTACACTAAATGATGTTAATACATAAATAATCCATAGTCATAGTACTAATAAGATACGACATCATTAATGCGTTAAGACTAGCACGTGTTAGACTTCTTGATCTAATTAAGTAGTGGTTTTTATATCCATGAGTATTAAGATACTCAAAGCTCACATGTGGATGCTTGTTAACAGAATAAGTACACTAGATGGCCTGACTATGAGATAATCACATGGATAAATGTGTAGTGCTAGTGATAGAATCGTGTTATAGCAAACGTGCAAGTATTCTTAGACTTAAGATCTCTAAGGTACTTTGGTTGCTGAGTATTATATTTTGATTCCAATCTCAGAAGCCAGATTGATGGTCGCCTATGGGATGGATATTGGAAACAATGTGAGGTAAATGAAAGTAGTTGAGAGGGTCAATAAAGGATTCACCATTTCTAATAGTAAGGGCAAATATCTCACGGCCACTTGTTGGATTTACTACTCATGAAATTATTAGCCAAGGTGATTGTGTATTGGAAACAGTTCCAATTGGTACACATGTAGAGTAGTAGATTCCTGGTACAAGTACTAAATTACTCAGGCCATAATTAATATATATTTTGGAGGGAGTTGGCACTAATTCCGTACTCCAAACCGAATGAGATATTATATAGTGAAGGGAATTTATTGCATGTAGTTTATTATTGAAGGGTTCATGTCAAGCCACTTGACTTCCTGAACTCTTGAGTGGTCATGATATGTTGCTAGATATTGCTCATGATTTGCTGAATATGGGTTTATTAATTATTGAATTAATAAACCAATCCTGATTAGAATAAATATATTAATTCTAAATTATTAAGGATTATTAATCTCAAAGACATTTGGATTAATTCATATTCACTAACAATAGACTGGGAAACCTAATAGGTCACAAACAATAGAGGATCAAGTACTCAATATGTTAGTTGATAACATTGTGGCGTTAATTGTGAGAAGCAAAAGTTTTTTGGGCCAAATTATAATTAGTTATAATTTTTGAGCCAAATTTTAATTGTGAGAATATTAGGTGCCAATTACAATTAAAGAATTCTAATTCTTTTAGAATTCAAAAGGACGTGTGATCAAAGGCTATTTTTCTGGGATTCTTCCTTTAGAATAGGCTGTGGTTGTTTGATCAAATTGGCATAGAGAAAAGTTATTTTTCTGAGGTTTTTTTATACACACATTTCTTTGCGCTCTCTCTCTCTCGTTTCTTTTCTATACATAGAAACAAACACTAACCGTCAAGAGAGTCTTCTAGTAGAGACTCATTTTGGTTTGCTTGAGTCCCTCTGTGGATACTATTAGGGCTAACCTCACACTGAGATTGGAGTGGTTCGTCTTGCATGCCAGTGTAGACTAGTTTTTGGAACGAGTGTATATGGATCGCACCTCAACCATTCAATGTGAAGGGAAAAGTTTTGAATGACAAATGTAAAACCCGTGTTTTTCTTTTGCCTATTGAAATCATATGCATGTGATCTTGGGCTGGGATTTCTATTTTCTCGCTGCTATAAGTGTTCTAAAATTTCTGAAATCCCTATAAATAAATTTCATGTACCTAATTTTGGGCTACATTGGCTAAATTTTTTTCAAAATTATTGTGGTTTTCATTTCTTTTACTTATAAAGAGGTTGTAGTTGTCTTTCTTACTTGGGATCTGATTTTTGTCAATTAACTACTTGGATTTTTATTGATAATGAACTGGTTTATTGTATTGGATATATTAAGACCTGAAAATGTGAGTTAATCTTATTTATGCATTAGTGTTTGAATGTTATTTTATTCATCTAGTTTGAAGGTGGATAATGTGATGAATGTAGGGAAAGTTGTTGACTAATTCTTATATTATGGATTTGAAATTTTCTTGGCTTTGAGTACTGAGTAAGGATTGCGAGGAAACTGAAAAAATATTGAGTGAAAAAATTCATTGTGTGTGAGCTAGGAAAAGAAAATTAGAGTTGATAAAGATGCTCTTGTTTTTGAATGATTGAAGACCTTTTGCTAAAAAAGGGGGTTAATATGGAGAGAACTAGCAAATGTTATTCAGTGCACTCTCTTAAGTCTATCCCGAAGGCGAAAAGGTAAGAAAGAAAAAAGAAAGCAATTATTGAGAAAATTGATGAAAAAGAATGTATAATGACTATAAAAATGGCTAAAAAGATATGTGAAGAGAAATCCATTCAATTGAGGCTATTAATTTCCTAAGTCTTTAGGGAAAAAAAAAAAAAGGAGTGGAGTGTTTTCCTTAAATCATTATTTGAGTTGTGCAATTTTTGAGTTTATAAAACTTGAATTGGTTGATAGCTTGACTTGTATGATTCATATTATCTCTCTCTCTCTCTTTTTTTTTTTTTTTTTCTTAAGAAGTGCAATAATTTTTTTTTTACCAAAGTATAAACTTGCTTAACTTGATTTCAAGGGCCTTGGTATGTCTTATCTAGTGCTCCAATTTGTAGTTGTTTTCAATGGGTCGAAAAAATGACAAGGTCATGTTTGAAGTTTGTAGAAGAAATGTGTCTTTGCTATAGTTGAAATTTTTGAGAGTTTGTCTTGTTTTTCCTTATCTTAAGTACTTTGCTTAAGATTAAGCAAAGATTAAGGTGTGTGGGAATGTGATATAGGCTAAATTCATCAACATTTTTCTAGTTTTTTTAGGATATTTTGTGATGCATTTGACATAATAACTAGTCATATTCCTTCATATTTAGTATTTTACCCTTAGAAAGGTATTTTGGGGTTTTATTGAAGAACAAAGGGAAAAACGACAAAAAACTATTGTCGTTGTAGTGCTCGGCCGGCATTGTCCGTGTCCCATGGAGCCCGCGCCGGCCTAAGGCTAGAAGCAAGGCACTTAGTCAAAAAAGCAGAGCACGTCAGAGTGACAATGCATAGCCAATGGCGGTCGTGAGAAGCACAACCGACGCCGGCACAAGGCTGTTCTAAGGTGGCAATCTGCAATGGATTTGTCACTTATAATATAATGCATATTGATTCCGTAGCAAATTACGGAACATAGTACCAGTGGTTGCCATCCATGGCATAGAACCAATTGATGTAATCTGTGGCAAATTCATGCCAATCTGCCATGGATTTGCCATAAATAATTATTCTTCATATTTATTCCGTGGCAGATTGCCATGGATTTGCCACGAATAAGATCTTCTTGAGTACCATCCATTGCAAATTCATGGCAATCTGCCACGAATTTGCCATAGTGCCACAGATTATTATTTAGAAATTGATTCCGTGGCAAATTCATGGTAGATTTGCCCCGGATTTGTCATAGAAGATAGTACCGATGGATTAATATGTGGCAAATTCGTGACAATCTACCACGAATTTGTTACGAACAATTATTTTTCATATTGATTCCATGGCAAACACGAATGGCCCCTGCTTGAGCATTATCCATGGCAAATTTGTGACAATATGCCACGGACAGCTTATTTACATATTGTGTCCATGGCAAATCCGTGGCAGATTGCGACGGATTTGCCACGGTTCCCTAGCAATATTTCTCCTTGAAAGGTGCTACAAATTTGAAAAATTCGTGGCAAAGACAAAAAAGAGTTCCCTAGCAAAAAAAAAAAAAAAAAAAGTGCTTAGCGACGAAGGTAATTCATGGCCAAATTCCATCACTGATCTACGACAAATTTCTATTTAGCCACAGATTTTAGTAATAAATTATCCATGAGATGGTAAGGCATGTAAACATTTCAATCGAGCATATCCTGATTTCACAGCAGAGTTTCAAAATGTTAGATTTGGATTGTGTACAGACAGTTTCTCACTATTTGGATTGTCAGGGAAGTAGTATTCTTGTTGGCTATTTATAGTTACTCTATATAATCTAGCACCCAGGATGTGCATGAAAAATGTTGTTATATTCTTGGCGGTTATAATTCTGGTGCAAAGAATCCAAAACAATAGTTAGATATCTACTTGCAGTCGCTTATAGATAAGCTTTTGACATTGTAGATGGAAGGTGTCTTCACATATGATATTTCTAAGAAACAAAATTTTCAGTTATGGGTTGTATTCTAGTGGAAAATTAGTGACTTTCCTATGTACGAGATGCTAAGCAGGTGGGTACATTAGGGATTCTAGCATGTCTATATTGCATGGAATGTGCAAAGTCCTTCCAATTACCTTCTAGAGGTAAACAATTGTGGTTCGACTACCATTGACAGTTCCTGCTGCCTGAACATCATTTTAAAAAGATTGCAAGTCTTTTAGAACACACGGAGGTGTTCAACAATCACTCCCTGTTCCACGCCTAACTAGGGATCAAATGTGGAATGCAGAGCGATGTCTTCCTAAAATCACAGAAACTGCGTCCAAAGTTACAATGGCAGATGGTATAAGTGAATATCATAACTGGGCAAAACAAAGCCTTTTTTGGGATCTGCCATATTGGAAAACAAATTTGATTCAACATAATATATATGTTATGCATAATGAAACAAAATGTATTTGATAATGCATTTAACATAGTGATAGATGTAAATAGCAAGACGAAGGACAGTGTAAAGGCTAGACATTATGTACATATATATTCTAATTGCCCATAATTATTCATTGATCCAATCGATTAAAGAAGGGGAACGAAACCAAAATCTTGTTACACATTGATGAAAGAGTAAAGGAGACTTTGTGAATGTAATTAAATATAACAAATCGTTTACATTTATTTTAACATTTTACTCTATCTTATATATATATATATATATATATATATATATAATATTTATTCACATTAAACTTAATTTTTTATTATAAAAATTTTAGAGACACTTCATATAGGATTCAGAACATGATGAACACATTCAACAGGCATGAGAGGTTAGCTATGCCAAGCGGCTAATAGACACTATTCAATATCTGAAAAAGTGGAAGGAGGCTATCTTGGATGGCTGAGGTAGCCTACAACTAGCTTATGTAGCATTGGAAGTTGAAGGTTTTCTGGAGCGGTATAGACAAGTTAAGGAGAACCAAGCCAGTTCTCATGATGGCTTTGACCAATCACACCATACTGGTGACTTGATTTCATATATGGAGCAAGAGGCGAAAATGGTAATGTGACGTTTTAATTCATGCAAATATGTTTAAATTGATATATTTCTTTTCACTATATAATTTCTATTAAACTTTACATTTATATATAGCACCATGAGTTAGGAGACGAGTTTTCTCACTCTAAAGTTTGGAGGCAGTGTTATCAGCGCCAACAGCCTGAGTGTAAATAAAGCCAATTCTTAGACCTTAATGCCCAACACGCCTAGATATGTTCTAAATATAAATCTAATCTATTCATATCAATCCTTTATATGTAATTGTTTTAACATACGTGTGTGTGTGTGTGTGTGTGTGTGTGTGTGTGTGTTGGGATCGATTTAATGAATTATTCTACGAGTTTCATTGCAAAGCTCTACAAGTGGAGGGGAGGTGCAAGTTGAGAGGCCTTTATTTGTGCAGGCAACTGGAGGCTACAGGAAGGGCCAAGTCTATGGGTTTAATAACTCTTCCCGCATTAGATCAAAGTACTCTCAGAATGGATATCATCATAGTGACTCTTCAAGTGCGCAAACTCAAGTGGCAACACGGAAGAAGTCAGTCAAGATGGAGTAGAGATTACAAAAGAAAGCCCAGCATATATTGCTCGTTTGCACACTTTTATAGAGGGTATAGCTTACTATGTTAGATTTCCACTACTACCAGCACCAACAACACCAAATGCTCAAAGGGTGACGTTGGAGATGATTCTGGTAATAATGCATGCTTTTAGCTAAATAGCTCGTTTATTTATTTATTTATTTACTTGTTATAGATACGTGCGAATTATGTTGAACTTAATTTTCATAATTCAAATTTATATATTTATATAATTTCTTTTCACTACAAATCTTTGAAATTGTTATATAATTTCATCTAATAATATACACTCTTTGTTGTGAAAAACATGATAGCATACGAAAATTAGTTGGGAAAATTGTTCCTTTTTTTTTTAAAGAGAGAAATTAACGACCGAATATTTTGGTCGCTTATATCTAATGCTAAGCAAACAAATTAGCAAGCGTGAGGATAAATTTGGTTGCTAATTATCTACCACTTAACAACCGCACTTTGACATCAAAATCGCTGTCAGTCACGAATTAGTGACCAAAATCAACGACTGTCGAAGCATTAGACGCTAATTAGCAATCAACTTTGTCGAATAGTTTTTTTTAATTTTTGTTTTTTTATTTATTTGAATCTAAAATAGCGATGGATAGTCGGTCATTAATTATCGACCTTGACTATTTCACACCAAAATAGATACCGCACCAAAATATCAGCAACCAAACTTGCGGTCCCTAATTTGCCTTTTCCTTGTAGTTTTGGAATGGTTACTTTGTTACGGTTGTGATCTTGTTACATAATTTTGAATTGCATTACAGGTGATTAGTAATAAGGGTGCAACATTTCTAAACGGAGTCCCATTAGATAAACGAGATAAATGGTTTCATTCAGTAAATGTAACCTTAAGGTCTCACTTATGTAATGTGACCTTAATAAATGCGACTTTTTTTTTCCATTTCCCAAATTTGTTACTGCATGGGGAAAATCAATTAAGCCAAGAATGTTGCATTTTAAAAAATGCGATGTAGATTTTTGCAGGTAGCATTTTAAAAAATCGGACTTCTTGGATTTAGAAATTTCTCCCTAAATAACCCCACTTTCAGAATTTTCTATGAAAATGGCAACGTATTTGGATTTTTCGTAATTATTTTAAGTTCCATGTATTCTGATGCCCTTGATATGGCTTCTTTCACTTTTTAACAAAAATGGAGTTTATGAGTTGAAATTTCAATTCAAAAAATGTTTATTAAATTAGTAAAGTGAAAAAAATTTTGAGACAGAATTACAAAAGAGTGAAGTTGTGATCCTACATAAAGGGTGTATAATTTCATAATTAGGTTTTCATTTTTCCTATAAGGAATTGGTGGTCACAAATTATTCATTTTATTTCCAAAAAAAAAAAAAAGAAGAGCTACTATTATATAAATTACACAAATTAAAAAAATCAAATATTTATGGATTTTTTTTATAAAAAACCCTGAATAAAACTCATTAAAAATTTTAAAAAACAATTAATGTATAATTTTTGTAGAGTAGTAAATGATAACATTATAATTAAAAATAATAAATATATTTTTAATTTTGTAATATGACAGATAATTTGAAATATTTTTTTAAAACATAATTATTTTAAAATTAATATACTATAATATAATATAAATGATAAAAGTTTTAAAAATAATTCCAAATGAATTTTTAAAAAATCAATCCATAACACGTGTTGGTTGTTTCTTTGAATTTCGAGCCCCAAAATCTCGGTTAGAATACTTGTGGTGACCTATAGTCTGAACTTAGAATGAATGAGTGGTTCACTGCAAAACTCAAAAAGATTAGGACTTTGGAAAGACGGCCAATGTCAAAAAGATTTGAACAATAGACAAATTTTTCTTGTTTACTGTTGGGAGCATAGTAAAAGATATTTATGAAGAAGCCAAAAGGATGTACGTAGGTAAAAATTAATTTAAAATAAATTTTATAAAAAATTATTAAATATATATAGAGTTAAATGTGATTCGAATAGAGAAAATATGATATATTGTGAGTAGTTGATAATTTTTAGAAAATAAAAAATATATATAATAATAATTTGAAATTAAAATAAAATTTTAATTTTGAATAGAATTAAAAAATTTCAATTAATTAAAACTGTAGTTGTCTTACCAAAATTTTCTTTCTTTCGAGACTACTCTCTCTTTCTAAATCAATGGCTTCTCTTTCTGTCCGGCTCTACCCTTTATCGCTTTTTTCTCTTGTTTCTTCTTCCCCAATTCATTCCTTTTTCATATTTCCCACTCTAAGGCTTTATTTTCAAACTAAAATTCTATTTTAATTTAAATATATTATTATTTTATATAATTTTCATTTTCTACTCACAATACATTATGTTCTTTCTTTTTGAATCCCACATGACCATGTGTATTTAACAATTTTTCAAAACTCATCTCAAATTAATTTTAGCTATCAGAAAAAAAAATGAGGGATATACTTAAAAGAATTTAAATTTAAGATGGATATTATTACTGAATTTAAATGTGAGAGGTATAATTACAGAAGTATGTATTTTTGAAAGGCATTTTTTACATTTCGCCCTTAAAAAAATCTAATGTTTATGGAGTTTTTAGAAAAAAATTGAATAAACCTCATTAAAAATTTTAAAAAATAATTAGTGTATAATTTAGTAAAGTAATAAATGATGAGAGTATAACTAAAAAAATGATAAATATATTTTTTATTTGATGAAATGATAAAAAAATTTTAAATATAAAATATCTTTAAAAAAGTTAATTATTTTAAAATAAATAAAATGATAAAAATTTTAAAAATAATTCCAAATGAATTTTAGAAAAATCAATCCGAAACACGTGTTGTTTGATTTCTTTGAATTTAGAATCCCAAATTCTTGGCTAGGACTTATAGAATGAATTGAATGAGTGGTTCACAGCAAAATTCAAAAAGATTAGAACTTGGAAAAGAAGTGCCATATTTAGTCAAATTTTTGAAGCTTTAGGACTAGGAAAATAAATGTAATCAAACTAGTAACGAATAAGAGAAGGACGGGTGCAGGTTTTAGGTAAAAAGTTTGTATCAATTGTCAGCTCATCATAAAGCCAAAATTTAGCAATAGCGCACTCAGTGGAAAATAATTTTTCTACCCTGGGATTACGTCACTTATAGCAAATTTCTTTTCTTTCTTACATGGATTTCCTGCCACATTCCCCCAGCTAAAGATGTCTATATAAGCAGCTCCTTTTCGCACCAATAATTTATTGAAAGACAGAGGGAAGATGGTGTTTGCTATACTTTTTGTAACCTTTCTTTTGATATTACTTATATTTCGATGGGTTTATAAGTGGAGAAACCCCTGGTTCAATGGGATTACCAATTATCAGAGAGTCCATTGATTACTTTACCCTTTATTTACCTGATAATATCCCACTTTTTATCAAGAAAAGAGTTTCAAAGTATATTTTATTTTTAATAATAATATGTGTACTTCAAATTTTTATTACTAAAACCTCACTTTTTTGCATGGAGAATAATCTTATTATCACACCATTGTTTTCTTTAAAAAATGATGCAGGCCTTGTGTTGAGGATGGCTCTAGGGGCCGATTTAATTAATTATTTCTATTCAAAAAATTGAAATTTTTAATAAAAAATTTGTATAAATCTTACCGTTTACCTTTAAAAAAATATCTTAAAATTTTTCTTGCCTATGACTTTGTCTCTATAATCATTGTCCTCGTTCCTTCCCTGCCTTATGTACTAACCTTTTTGGTTCCTTTGAAGCAATTGCATGTCAACGTGACATGTCTGAAGCCTTTGTTTTTGCATAATAATGCGTTGTTTTCTGCAGATATGGCCCTCTATTTCGCACGAGTATAGTTGGTCAGCCGGTGATAGTATCAACTGATCCGGAGGTCAACTATTATGTGTTCCAACAAGAAGGCAACAATTTCCAGTGTTGGTACTCTGAGAGTGTTTACAGAATAATTGGGAAGCAAAGTATGGCTGTCCAACAGGGCGCAATCCACAAATACCTCAAGAATTTGATATTAACCCTTGTAGGCCCTGAGAACCTGAAAGAAAATTTGATCTTTGAAATGGATCAAAACACTCAAGAACATCTCCATTCCTGGGATAGCCTT
The DNA here is from genome assembly GCA_026120185.1 of Voacanga thouarsii. NCBI lineage: Eukaryota > Viridiplantae > Streptophyta > Magnoliopsida > Gentianales > Apocynaceae > Voacanga > Voacanga thouarsii. Next base: position 28,842 of record JANUWF010002834.1, on the reverse strand, counting down.
TGCAACCTAGATGCGAAAGATGCCACTGCTGAGGTTAAGCTTCGTTTATTTCTAGGATTTTTATATCGAACCCTATACATAACATTTTGTATTCTCATTTGATGAAGACAAATTTCTTTCTCCAGCTGGTATTCACACTCGCAGCAAGGAAGATACTAAACTATGATGAAAAGAAGGCATCAAAAAAGTTGAGAGATAGCCACAAAGCCTTCATGGATGGCCTTATCTCGTTTCCTCTGTACATCCCGGGGACAGCTTTCTATGCGTGCATCCAAGTATGTCATGAAAGTTTAATTTTTGACGTCATTCTAATCCTTTAACAGAATATGGTTGTTAGGAAGCCTTGTTTTCTTCTTTCAGGGGCGTAAAGATGCAATGAAGGTGATTAAAGAGATCTTCAATGAAAGGCGCGTTTCCATGAAAAAGCCAAATGATTTCGTTGATGCTTTGCTTGAGGAAATAGATAGAAAAGAATCTTTTTTAAATGAAGAAATTGCATTGGATTTGGTATTTTTGCTTCTATTTGCAACTCATGAAACAACTTCCACGGCCATGACATTGGCCGTGAAGTATCTCTCGGAGCATCCTGCAGTTTTAGCCGAACTATTGGTGTGTGATCAAACAACATATTCTCCAGCATTAAACCTTGTAGTTTTTGCATAAACCAATCTTCGAATTTTACTTATTTCAGAGGGAACATGAGGCTATTCTTAAGAATAGAGAAATTGAAGGTTCTCCTATAACATGGAAGGAGTACAAATCAATGACTTTTACACATATGGTGAGATGGACTTCAATTCGATCATTCTTAATTAAGGTGTCATTTTGATTCTATACTGGCTTTATTGTTTTTCTAAGTTGCTTGACTTCTGCTGCTTCCAGATAATAAACGAAACGGTAAGGCTTGCGAATATTGCCCTTGGGATTTTTCGGAAAGTAATGAAGGAAGTTGAGATCAAGGGTAAGGCATTCAATTGACAGCAGCAGTAGTAAAAACAACATATAATCTGATTCGAACATGTTCAGGAGTACAAGAAATTTGATGGGATAGTTGAGGAAATGGAAACCTTTAACATAATGCAAAACACTAACTTTAAAGTAAAAACGATTTATGACTTAGCTGGTTTAACAAAGCATAGTATCATGGGGGAATATTCTGTTAACAGTATGCCCCTTGAATTATGTGATTTAGATGAATTAGCTTATTTTACCCAGAAAATTACATGTGTATTTGGACAGTAATTGTTTTGAGATAAGTTTACTTGAATATAATAAAAAGTTATTAAATATATACTGTCAATGTGGGATACAAGACGATCAAAGATAGAAAATATAATGTATCGTGAGTATACAAAAGAGTGAAGTTAAAAGAGATATTGTATGGTGAAAGGAGTTAATTGCACTGAAGTTTGTTATTGAAGGGTTCATGTCAAGCCACTTGACTTCCTAGACTCTTGGGTGGTCATGAAGTGCTGCTAGATACCGCTCATAATTTGGGAATATGAGTTTATTAATTGATGAATTAATGAACCAATTCTGATTAGAATTAACAGGATTAATTCTAATTAAGTATGGATTATTAATCTCAATGACATTTGGATTAATACATGTTCTCTACCAATTGACTGGGAAACCTAAATGGTTACAGACAATAGAGGATTATGCACTCAAGATGTTATTTGATAACATAGTGGGGTTAATTGGGAGAAAGAGAAGTTGTTGTGGACAAATTATAATTAGTTATAATTTATGGTTCAAATTATAATTGTGAGAACTTGATGTTTCCAATTACAATTAGAGAATTCTAATAGGATTAGAATTCTCAGTTTTAGCAGGCGGTCATATATATGATATAATTGAAACCTTAGCTGATGTTGGAAAAAGACACACGAAACAACAGCTTCTTCTTCCCTCTTTCTCTCTCTCTTGCTTTGCTAAAAAAACAGCCCTAGTCGTCATATTTTTTTGCTAGCACAGGGAATTTTGGTGCTTGAGTGTTCCTCTGTGTGGATTACTGTTAGAGGTAATCACACACTGTGATTATAGTGGTTAGACGTTCAACTCCCGTGGAGGTTGATCAAGAGGATTGCTGGATCGCGCCTCGACTTGAAGAAGAAATTTTTGTTCTTTGGACGATCAAACAAAGGTAAAAAGTTGTTACCTTTACTCTAATTATGTCTTGTTTTCCACACATATGCGGGTCCTGGAATGGTATCTCGTTTATTCTTCGGCTGCGCCGTATATGATACGAGCCTGAGATACCCAACATTTGGATAGTCCCCTTTTTCATAGCCAAGTCGACCACAAGAGCAGCAGAAATCTGCTAGGTGTTCGTATTTGAAAGAAATCCATACTAGTGAGTCACTTTCCCGTTGCATGTAAAACCCAGACGATAGAGGAGAAGTAGTAGATATTGCAACTTAAATTCTGATGAAGCATTGGAGAAGTCCTCTACTGGACTGAGCTCTATCAGTTGATAGAAATCATCCAATATAGTTCCCAATGAGTTGAGCATTTGTAGTATTCATCTGATTTAGAGGCAAATTGTGAACTTGAATCCAATATATAATGGAATTAAACTCCAATTCCTCATAGGAGAGATGAGACGGCCATTCTCTTAACACAGTAGGAGCTCCTTTTATATTCTATGGCCCTGAAGAATATATATGATTTTTGTCTGAAGAAGAAGCAAAAGAGCAGAGAAATGTATTGACTTCGAGGAACTTGACTACCGGTGATTCTCTCAGCTTTCATGCTACTTCTAGTAAAGCTCGAACAGTCTGCAAGTCAAACCGCTTGTTGGATAGAATCCTTAGGACCAAAGCAGTAGCCAAGTGAGGGAGCTTGTTCAAGTTATTTGGAGAAAGGGATAGAATACCGGTTATGGAAGGAGTATCAGCTACAGGTGATTACATGGCAGAGAAGAAAGGTAATCTGTGGGGAAGACGAGTTTATAGAAAGAAGAAATACAGTAGCGAGAGAGCTACTTAGGAATGAATTCTTGGACGAACAGGAAGGGAGTTCAAGGATGAACATGAAGGGAATCTACACATATTTAGCCACATTTGTAACAAGTATTGTTGTACTTTTTGTAGCGACATGAATCCATTTGTATATCAATTCTGGTGGCTTCACTCAGAAGCAATAGTCCCATATTACCCTTTGGGGTGATTTATGTAGGATACAGTGGTCGAGTAGCTTCACCTTGGAGTACTGGAAATTAGTAACACGCGAAATTTTCTAATATTGTATCTATTCTACAAAAAGATCCCAACTTGTAATGTAATGAAAGTTATAATAAATTTTATGAATTTCTTGTTAACTTACTCCGCTGTGAAAGGTACCTATGCTATTGAAAAATATTTTATGTTTACTCCACTGTAAAATACGCCTTGGGGGGAAATTGTCCAAATTTTATATGAAATTTAGAGATGTGGGATAATTCGATTGCTCCATTCATTCTCAAGAGTGAATATCAAATTAGACATCTACAAGTGGTACAGAATTTGAGTTGATTTTGAAAATATGTTAAAAACATGCCTACTTAACTCCATTAAAAATATGCCTTAATAAATGAAATTTATTCTAAAATTTACATGAAAATCATAAAAATAACTACGTAATATGAGATGATTCAACTTTTACAGTAATCAAGAGTGAAAGAGCTAAGCAATGGTAGCTAAGAGCACGATAGCAAGAAACGCAACGGCAATGGTTGCTTTCATTTAATTTTTGAGAATAAAAGTTATTCTTTTTTAGTAAATGACATCCATTATGGCACTGCAACTTTGAAGAATAGTTTGCAAGCTCTAGACATGAAAATTAAAGTTATCAATATAAACAATAAGAGAGCAAGAAAAGATCACATGAACCCATCTTATTTATAGCATTGTCATTTAGGTTATATAAATGAGAATCACATTTCTAAGTTACACAAGTATGGGAATATAGGCTCATTTGATTTTGAATCATATGAAACGTGCAAATCTTTCTTACTAGGAAAAATGACTAAAACCTCATTCTCTAAGAAAGAGGAAAGAGCTAAACAATTATTGGAACTAATACATACTAATGTATGTGGACCAATGACATTGCAAATAAGAAGGGGTTATAAATTCTTCATCACCGGTAATTGATGATTATTCTCGATATAGGTTTTTGTATTTATTGAAATACAAATCTGGAGCCTTTAACAAGTTTAAAGAATTCTAGAATGAAGTAGAGAAATAATTGGTGCAAGTATTATAACTCTAGATTTGATTCAGGAAGTGAATACTTAAGCCAAGAGTTTCAAAGTTATCTTAGAGACAATAGGATATTATCTCAATGGACTCCACTATATATACCTCAATACAATGGTGTATCCTGAAGAAATAATCAAACTATATTAGGCATGGTTCGATCTGTAATGGCTTTTGCAGATCTACCAAAATTGTTTTGGGGATAGGCACTTGAAACTGTTATTTGTGTACTAAACAGAGTTCCATAAAAAACAGTTGATACTATTCCATATGAGTTTTTTTTTCGGAAAAAAAACCAAAATTAGCTTACTTGAGAATTTGGAGATGTCCTACTTATGTGAAGAGGACAAAGTCAGATAAGTTAGAGAATAAGTTTGACAAGTATTTGTTTGTTAAATATCTAAAAGAGACATATGGATATTACTTTTATCTCCCTTCTGAAAATGAAGTGTTTGCTTCAAAGTATGTAGTGTTCCTTGAGAAGGAATTTATGCTTTATGGGGATAGTGGGAGTAAAATTGAACTTAGAAGTTTAAGAAGAACAAATAAATAATGATCAACCTGATGATATCAAGTCTATTGATATAATAGATGAACCATCTTATACATAAGAATCTTGTAGATCAAGTAGGATATGTGTGACACCTGAGAGATATAGATTTCTCATAAGTGATCACAATGACGTATTGCGAATGGAAGAAAATGAGCCTCCCAGTTACAGAGAAGTTATGAAAAGTTCAAAATCTAATTAGTGTCTTGAAGCAATGAAGTTCGGAATGGATTCCATATATAACAACCATGCTTAGACTTTGGTTGATCCATCCCAAGGGATGAAACCCATAGGGTGCAAGGAGGTTTTCAACAAGAAAACCGACACTGAGGGTAATGTAATTACCTAAAAGGTGCGACTGGTTGCTAAAGTTTATCGTCAACAACAAAGTATTTACTTTGAAGAGACTTTTTCATGAATAGCAATGCTGAAATCCGTAAAAATACTCCTAAAACATGTCATTCATTATGATTATGAGATTTGGCAAATGGATATAAAAATAACTTTCTTTAATGGACACTTGATAGATGAGGTATTTATGTCACAAGCTAAGGGTTTCACATCTAAAGATCACAAGCTACAAATGTCCATTTACAGACATAAGCAAGCTTCTACGAGTCGGAACATCTATTTTGATGAAATAATCAAAGAGTTTGGTTTCATATAAAATATAGATGTACCTTCTGTATAGAAGAAGATTAGTGGAAGTGAATTATTTTCCTATTACTATATGTTGAAGGCATATTGCTAGTAGGAAATAATGTCTCTAAATTTCAATCAATCAAGATTTGGTCGTCTAATAAGTTCTCCATGAAAGACGTTGGAGAAGTAACCTATATTCTTGGAATAAGGATCTATAGAGATAGATCAAAGAGGTTGCTTGGGCTTTCACAGTCAACATACATAAACAAAATACTAAAGAGGATTAGCATGGATCAATCTAAGAAGAGATTCTTACTTATGACCTATAGGATAAGCCTTTCAAATTTTATGTATCCTAAGATATAAGATGAAAGGGATTACATGAGTAAGATATCATATGCCTTAGCTATTAGATCTACCTTGTATGCTTTAATATCTACTAGACCCAATGTGTCCAATGCTCTTAATTTAACAAGAAGATACCAATCTAACCCTAGAGAAGGTCATTGGGTGGCTATGAAGAATATCTTGAAGTACTTAAGAAGGACTAACAATGTATTCTTAGTATATGGAGGAGAAATGACTTACAAGTTAAAGGATCTACTTATGCTAGTTTTCAATCAAATAAAGATAATTATAAATCCTAATTAGGCGACGTGTTCACTATTGGTGGTGGGGTAGTTAGTTGGAATGGTTCCAAACAAGACTTAACTACCGAATAAACTATAGAAGCTGAGTACACAGTAGCTTTTGAAGCTACTAAGGAGGCGGTCTGGATCAAGAAGTTCGTGATAGAACTAGGAGTGGTACCTAACATTGTTGATCTAATACCCTTGTATTGTGATAATAATGAAGTCATTGCACAAGCAATGGAACCACAGTCTCATCAATTATTCAAGTATATACTTAGGCGCTATTACTTGATTAGAGAAATCATTGATAGAAAAGGTATAAAGATAGTGAGAGTTCCTATTGATTAGAACATAGCTGATCCACTCATAAATGTGTTATCCTAAAAGAAATATGATTGTCATTTTCAGTTATTTGGTATTCAATACATGAATGATTAGGTCCTGTGCAAGTGGGAGATTGTTAGGATTATACCCTATAAGTATTCATATATATATATTATACTTTGCATATTGAAATCAATAAAAAGCATTCTTTACCTTTCAGTTCCCTTGTTTTATATATGCATGTGTATAGTATTAAGGAAATTATGATAGAAATTATAATATGAGATTCCTATTATACTACATAGTACTTATACTTAAATTAGCCCTAGTCATAGTATTAATAAGATAGGACATCATTAATGCACCAAGACCAGCATGTGCTATACTTCTTAATTTAATCGAGTTGTAGTTCTTAAATCCATGAGTATTGTGAAACTCAAAGTTAACACGTGGATGTCTGTTATGCGAACAAGTTTATTAGATTACCTAACTGTGAGATAATCACATGGAAAACTATTTAGTGCCAGTAATAGAATCTCACCATAGCAATGGTACAAGTATCCTTCGACTTGAGATTTCCAAGGTACTTTGTTTACCAAACATTGCACTTTGATTCTAATTTTGGGAGTCTCATCTAAGGCTGCCTATAGGATGGATATTAGATACAACGTAATATAAATGAAAATAGTTGAGAGGGTCAACAAAGAATTCATTCCTAATAATAGGAGCGACAATCTCAAGGCCACTTGTAGGAGTTATTACTCGAGAAGTCCTTGGCCAAGGCGACTATAGGTTTGAGTTAATTCTAATTGATACACATATTGAGTAATCGATTCTAGAACAAGTACAAATTAATTCAGGCTAGAATTAATTATATTCTAGAGGGAGTTGGCACCAATTCCATACTCTAAATCGAATGAGATATTGTATGGTGAAAGGTGTTTATTGACTGATGTTTTCTTTTGATAAGTTCATGTCAAGCCACTTGACTTTCTGAACTTTTGGGTAGTCAAGATACATTGGTAGATGCCACTCATGATCTGTTTAATGTGGATTTATTAATTGGAAGACTAATATATCAATTCAAACACGTAAAGGATTATTAATTCTATAATAGTAGAATTAGTTCACCTTTAGATAGCAAATTGATCGGAAAAACCTAATAGGTCATTGATAGGGGCTAAATTAGTCATACTTTTTCTAATTATTTAAGGCTCTTTTGTGATATATTTTATTCAATAACTAGTCATATTCCTTCATATTTAAGATTTTACCCTTGGAAAGGTATTTTGTTCATTATTACAGGTTTTGGGGTAAAACAAAGCAAAAAAGTTGCAAAACAGGGGAGAGGCGGCACTGGCTAGGGCCCTAGAACCAGTGCCGGCCATGCACTGTTGACATGAACTTCGAAGCGATGGAAAAATTGCAAAAATAGAGCAGAACAGAGTGGAACCGGCGCCGACAATGAGAGCCCATATGGCACCGGTTGCATGCTGGAACACATTGTGTGAAATTCGGGAAAGAATCGGCGAACAAGTAGAGAACTAAAACACAACCGGTGCTGACTCAGAGAGCCAAGGTGGCGCTGGCTGTGCCCTGAAGTTATGCGATTTTTGGTAATCTGTGGAGTTTTAGTATCATCCAACTTCTACTCGGCCAAGAACATTGTGCTAACGAGTCTACGCACTTCCCAAGCCTATAAATAGATGGAAAACACAAGGGAAAATGAAAGAATTCATTGATCATCATAGAAAATCACTCAATCAAAGGAAGAATTCTTCAATTCAATGAGGGTTGTGCTAGAAGGTCTTCAAAGGAAGAAGAAGGAGGCTTGTCTATGAGTGCTTTCTTTTACTTTGTTTTCTTTTTGTTGGACAATGATATGTTAATTGTTTTCTTATAATTCGACATTGTTTTAGATATTCATGATTTTTAGAGTTATTTGATCTTTTGATTAATTGATTGTTTTTCTTGGTATTTAATTACTTGAGCGTATTACCAAACTAATTGATTATTTATTCTCATTAACTTGCTAGACCAAAGAGATTGATGGTGGTTGCAATTAATTAATTTTATATTTATTGGTTGTTAACTTACTAGACCAAATAGGTTAATTGCTGAGAATTGAGTAATTAAATGTTAATTGATGTTTGCCAGACCAAGGATTCATTGATTAATTTCATATTTTAAAATTGTCAGACCAAGGAAATTTAATCAAGGATTGTGTTTAATGCATGTTGTGGATGAATTAGTTGAGACAGACCAAGTGATGCTAATTTATTTAGAAGGTAGTAATTAGTTGAGACAGACCAAGTGATGCTACTTTATCTTAATCCTTCATGGTACCAAGAGAATGATTAGTTATGATAATGGTTAGGTACTTTAAGATCATGTTTGTCTAAACAATGGTTTGAGTTACATACTTCTCCATCCTTGGCATGTATATATTTTTATTTTTATTTTCTTTTATTTGATGTTATTTCTTTTTCACTTTATCGAGTCGGTTAAACAATGAAAAACAATGGATTAATGTCTACTTGTTCCTTTAGGATCGACACTCGTTTGAACCCTATGCTTGGTTAATGATGAGTACGCTTGCTCATATGTGTAATTTGGGTTTAATGTTTTAATTTAAACTTGATTGGGAATGTACTTATTTTTATATGATTTTTATGCCGAAATAAATGACACATCAAGTTTTTGGCGCCGTTGCCGGGGAACAATAGCATGAAAGCTTGGATTTTGTTGATTTAACCATGTAAATATGTAAATACGTAAATGTGTAAAATATGTATAATTGTTCTTCTCGCAAAAAGGTGCTATCTTTTGTATTTTTTGTATTTGTGTATACCCTTGTAACCTAACCTACTAACTTTGACTATGGTCTATTCACAAACTTTGTAATCTTGTAATTTTATTTTTAACCATTAATTCTGTTATCTAACTTACTTCCTGTTTTCTTAGGTGTTATCCTTGGTACATGACCTGAAAATCCGAGGGCGAGATAGTCAATTTTGACCCTGAAATCGAAAGGACACTATCAAAGATTCGTCGGACAATCCAAAGGAACTTGATTGTCGACATGGATGGTGCTCAAAATAACAATGCTGGGAACGATAGGAGGGTTATGGATGACTTTGTGAAACTTGCAATTTCAGGCGCAGGCTCGAGTATTACTAGACCTAGGATAGATGCAAACAATTTTGAAATAAAGCCCAACATTATCCAAATGGTTCAAAACATGGTTCAATTTGATGGGCTACCTGAAGAAGATCCCAATACTCATTTAGCTAGTTTTCTCGAGATTTGTGATACTTTCAAGATGAATGGTGTCTCTGAGGATGCCATAAAGTTAAGACTTTTTCCTTTTTATTTGAGGGATAGAGCCAAATCTTAGTTAAAGTCTTTACCTACCGGTTCCATCACTACTTGGAATGCCCTAGCTGAAAAAATTTTGGCCAAATATTTTCCTCCAGCTAGGACAACTAAACTTAGGAACGAGATATTTTCCTTCCAACAATCAGATTCTGAACCCTTATATGAAAGTTGGGAGAGATTTAAGGAGATGTTAAGAAAATGCCCACACCACGATTTTGAGCTAAGAATATAGATGCTTATCTTTTTGAATGGCCATACATGGTGGACTCTTCTGCAGCGGGTTCCATCAACCTTAAGACCCCAAAACAGCTATTTGATCTAATTTAAAACTTGGCTTCTAATAACTATTGTTGGGGAAGTATAAGGTCTAGAGCTCGTGTGCAAGAAGTACACAAAGTGGATGCTGTGGCAGCATTGGAAGTTAAGGTGGACGCCTTAACCCAAAAGATGGAATAGATGGTGATACCTCAATGCCAGGCACTAAATGTAAGTTGTGATTTCTATGGAGAGGGACACCCTAATCATGAATGCCAAAAGATAGGGTCACTCCAAGAAACTTCGGAACAAGTGGCTTTTGCAGGTAATGTCTGGTTAAGTAATAATCCTTATAACTCTACCTATAACCTTGGTTGGCGAAATCACCCTAATTTCTCTTAGAGTAATGGGAACCTACCTAGGCAGGGTTCTCTCAATTTTGGAGGCAATCAAAGGAACCAAAACCCTATGACCAACACTGCAGCACCTCCAAAACCACCATTGGAAGAGTTGATTAGCCAATTGGTAAGTACAATGGAGATTAAGTTCCAAGGGGAAGATGCGACAACAAGGAACTTAGAGGCCTCCATGCGCAACTTGGAAAATCAAATCGGTCAGTTAGCTAAACTACTTGGAGATCGTCAAGCTGGGAAATACGGAGGAAAATCCACGGGATCAAAGCCGTGGAAAGCATTGAAGCACTTTTCGTTTATTTTACTTTCAGTTGTGTGATGGAGACAATACTTCTACCCTCATAGTATGGAATTTTAGTCGAAGTTCTAAAATCGGATTTTGAGACACAACGGGTGCCGATTCCACTCCCAGAAAGAGTGTCGGCTTAGCTCTGTTCTAAAAGTCAAGTTTTGCGTTATTTTACTTTGTTTTGAACAGACTAGAATCGGTGTCAGATCAATAAGTTGATCCTGCACCAGCACAACTTTAAGTTAGTGGATCGTCGGTGTAAAATCATTGAACCGGCGACAACTCAATATGTCACCAACTTTGCCTTGTGGTGGTGGAAGTTATTTTAGAAATAACGCAAGCACCTCTATTCCTATATATATATATATACACACACACACACACACACACACATATACATACCTAGTTTGGAAAAAGGTTTCCTAATGGTTTGATGGTCTTTTGGAAAGATAGAAAACTACGTTTTCTCTCTTCTTCTTCTCGCACAAATTAAAAACTACACAGCCGTCAATAAGATTTAGACAGCATTGAATCGTTGGTGGCTTTCTTGTATGCCAATTCTCTTGTTGATCAATATTAGAGAAATTCCTATTCTTGAAATTTGGTAGTTCATGCTTAAACAATTACGGAAGGGTTCCGGAGACAATTCTTAGAGGGAAAATTTAAAAGCTGCAATATTTGAGGTAAAGAATCTTATTTTTCTTATTCTTGACCTGTCTAATACATACGAGTGATCCTGCTATGTGGGTTTCATTTTAATTTCTGCTGCGCTTATATTTTATATAGCATGATCGGATTCCAACAACTTAAGCCTTTGCTTGTCCCCAAGCAAACACTTAAGACAAGGCAAAACAACTTATCTCATCAACAAATCCATCCATAACAAAGCTATAACATTCTTCCAACTTTAAACATAAACTTGTCATTCATTTAACCATTTCAAAACCTTACAAACTCATGTATTAAACCAAATATTTCCAAGGCCATAAAAGTTAAGTTGAACAAACTTATACTCAGTACAAAAAATTTAATTCACCCTTTAAGCTAAACATAGACGACATAAATTATATAAGTCAAGTCATTTAACCAATTCAACCATCACGAAATCAAATTTACATAACTTTAAGTAGAAAAATAATGAAACACTCTATTTTTTTTACAAAACAATATATATATATATATATATATATTTATAGAGTTAGGGAATTGATAGCCTCAAGTGAATGGATTTCTCTTCACTTACTTTATTGGCCCCCTTATATTCATCATTTTTTTTTCTTCTTTTTTCTTTGCTTAGGGTAATTGATAGCCTCAAGAGAGTACACCGAACAACATTTGTTACTCCTCTCTGTATTGGTCCCCATAATCAAGCTTTTAAAAATATATATAAAAGACCTTTTTTTTCACTCAATTTTCCAACTAATATTTTTTCAACTAACTTATCAACAAAATTTCCACACATTATTTTTTAGCCAAAGGACATGCACTTTACATTCCTGGACCTTTTTGTCCTCTTTGTCCTTATTCACAACTTAAAGTTAAACAAATTATAAATCCATGAAACAAGAATTAATCAAAAAAATTTTCATAATTCATCACATCATCCACATTCAAAATTAAAGAGTAAAATAAAATTGAAATACTAAAATAAAACCAAGGTTAATGTAAATTTTCAAGACTTAGCAATATTCAACTTAATACACAAGTTTGCTTGAACAAAATCCATGCAAACTAAATGACAAATCCATATCCAAAGCTAGAAAGAAAAATCATAAACTCATAATAGACAAACCATACCAATTTCATGCCAAAAATAATTTTTTTTAAAATCATGTAAAAATCAAAAAAATTATCCCAAATTCTTCTTAAGAAAAGCCATTACAATTCTAAAAAAAAAAAAAAGCACTTGATAAAGCATTAAATTCCTCCCCAACACTTAAATTGGACATTGTTCTCAATGGCCTAAAATAGCACAATAAAGCATATCCAATGCACTGAAAAATAATGGGGGAAAGAATAAGAAAATACTCTCACATTTTCCATAGATTCCAGATAATCATTCAAATAGTAGAATTCCAACATGAAGAGCATAGTTCTTGACAATGTTGAGACATTCCTAATCAAAAACCAAACAAACACAACAAAACATAAAAGTAGAAAAGAAAAATCAGATACATAAAAGATAAGTAAAATCTAAGAAGAAGTCATTAGAATTCAAATAGGAGAAAAAATAAAGATAGAAATAAGAAAAGGAATATGAAATATCTCAATCATCGACATCATGGAGTATGATATTAGGTCGCTCCAATTTGCTATGTGCTTCTCCACAGTTGGGCTTAACTCAATTGCGATTTACCTTGTAAAGGCCCTTCGTCGGATAAGAAACCGCAATAACTCCAAATGGACCTATCTTATTGACCATGTTTGGTCCCAACCACCCTAATTTTAGCTTACACGAGATGAGCCAGAGTCTAGAATTGAACAATAACATCTTATCACCTTTTTTGAATTCGTGGGTGGGAGAATATGGTTGCTTTCCATGGAGTCCACACATCTTTGAATAACTTGATCTATGAAACATTTGAATAAGGGTCCTTCCAGAAATAGCACTTTACTTCATAGAGGGACTTCTTCTTTTGTTGTGTAGTGCAATCCTTAGGAAGAATTCCAGCAGTTATGTAATTAGCAAAAATTACAAATCATGGTGTTAGAGAAAATTTACCTTCAATAAACATGAGTTGTTCATTAGGAAACATAAGTAATCCATGCCTGACATATGGCCATCTCTAATTAATGACGGACCAAATGTTAGGCATGGATAGTAACGGATTAGCGATGGACCTTTATTCATCTCTAATTAGCGACGATTTTGCATCGGCTTTTTTTAAATTGCTCATTAGCACTAATAAAGTTGAAAGCAATGCAAATCCATGCCTAGCTAGCTATGGCTTTTCAACAGCCTTTTTTAATATTTGATTAACACTAAATAATTAAAGTGACATTGCAAATCCACTGCTAATTAGTGACAGATTTGTGACAGTCATCCAAAATTGAAAAATAAGTTTATTTTTCAAAATTTGAAAAATGAGCCATACAAATCCCTTGCTAATTTGCAACGGATTTGTGACAACCACCTAATATTCGAAAATAATTTTTTTTAAAAAAATTAAAATATATGTCATTGCAAATCCATTGCTAATTAGTGATGGCTTTGCAATGACTATTCAAAATTTGAAAATAAATTTATTTTTAAAAGTTTGAAAAATGAGCAGTCCCAAATTCATTGCTAATTAGTTGCGACTTTGTGACAACCATCCAAAATTTAAAATAAATTTATTTTTAAAAATAGTGATTGCTTAGCAACGAATTTGAGATGGCTCATTTTTTCAAATCTAAAAGAAATTATTTTCAAATTTTGGATGGCTGTTGCAAATCCATTGCATTGGCAACAACCATCGCTATTTGCTATGGATTTGCAATAGACATCCAAAATTTGAAAGTAAATTTATTTTTTTGAATTTGAAAAATTCGCCATTGCAAAATCCTTTGCTAATTAGCTATGGATTTGCGATGGAAAATTGGGTCGTCATCGATCCGATCAAATCGTCAAATATGTTCCAAAAAACTATATTATATAATTAATATATAACACAATAAATCAGTAGACCAACAATAACATAGTAGTGGAGCACATGATCCCCCACAACAAGGATGTGGGTTCGAGCACCTGGGTCTAACATAATCTCATAATACTCTTGGCAGGTTAGGTGGGGTGGGCAGGGCTGGTCCAATTAGCCCAGGTCTGGACTCTAATAATTTTTTTAAACAAAAATTTTTTGCCATCGATAATCTATCTCTAAATTAATTATTTTTTTAAAAATAAAAAATTTTGGCCATAGCTAAATTAATTAAATTTTGTTAAATACAAGTTTTTTTAGTGTCGTTAAATTAATTAAATAATTTATATATTTTTTTTCATCACTAATTAACCACCGTTAATTATAAATTTAATTCTAATGTCATCAATTAAATAGTCGTCACAAATTGCTAATTACGATACCCATTTTAGATACCGTCATAATCCATTGCTAATCCGTCACTATGTTCGATTAGTGATGAATTAACAACGGATTTGACTGGCACTAAATTTGTTTTATTTTGTTGTGGTAAATCCTTGAATATATCAATTTCGACACAAACTCAAACCACACTAGGTCAATTCAAGTTAGTTGTGGCTTCATAAGGGCTTATACGTTATGGAAGAGACCTTCTAATAGGGAAAATAGATGATTTATCAAATAGATGAAGTGGAAGGCCCTCAAATTTGATATAAGGCCGAATGATTATAGGTTCACTTAATGGTAAAATATCGGTAACCATTTATTATTCTCACGAACCTCGAATGATCTACAACTCTAGAACCAAAGTCTTATGTGATCTTCTTTGCATTCAAGACAAACAAGTGCAAGAAAAGATCTCTTTGTGGTTTTATAGGTTGCTCCACATTATTAACATAAATTAATTAGATATTTTGATATTTGTCAAATTTTTACAATTAAGTAATAAATCTTCAGAATCCTTTCTGAATAACACAATTGATTTGACTAATAAATTAGAAGATATAATATCTAATATATCTTTTCAGATTAGATAATTCAATATTTTTTCTGCATTGTTGGGAGCTTCTTTAAAGGGAAGAAATTAGTATACGTACAATACTGTTGGATTCCAAACCTGACTATATATATGCCTAGTTTTGTTGCTTTATTGGGAGTTTCATTAATGGAAAGAAATCAATACGCATACGATACTCTTGGTTCCCTAAGCTGACTACATATACGCCTGTGAGTTGTATCAGTCAATGTTTGTTATTCTCAAAGGCATTGGCTAGGAGTCGATGTTTGTTATTTTGAAAGGCATTGGCTAGAAGATCTATAGAGAAAATTCAATTGCGGATTAAATAGGGTTTAAAATGCATTGATCGAGGTATTGATTGAAGGACTTTATGAGGGTAGAAGTATTTCATTGTTACTTGAACAACTATTGCTAAAGGTATGCCTTTTGTTGTTTTCGTTGCAAGACATATATTAACTTTTGTCTATTAAGATTATTCTTTCACGTAGTATCAGAGCCACCTTTAATTATATCATTCAATGTTTCGTTACATATCTTGGATTGTTTCGTTTAAATCATATTATTACTTTTTTTTTTCCGATTTGCACTAGCAATATAATTTTAATTTTTTGTACTATTGAGAATAGTATGACTAATTCATCGTTGACGTGACTAATTGAAATTGCATCACTTTTATTCTGTTTCTGGAATCGAATGATACCTATCTGGTTTTTGAAATTGCACAACTGTTTCATTAGTTTCTATAATCGCATGCTTTCTATTCAACTTCCGAAATTGCATGACTTTTATTTTGGTTTTTTGATATTGTGTACTTTTATTTGGCTTCCATGAAATAGGTACTTCTTCTTTTTCTTCTTCTTCTTCTTCTTCTTCTTCTTCTTCTTCTTCTTCTTCTTCTTCTTCTTCTTCTTCTTCTTCTTCTTGTTGTTTATTTGTTTTTTTTAAGAATTGAGTGATTTCACTTGGGCTATGATATAAGACTAGTTCATAAGATTTGGGTTTTTGATACAACCCATAATGACCCGCCTATTAAAAAAAAAAATTGTATTTTGGGCTGTGCAACCTTGGGCCATGTGACTTTTATAGTATAGGGTTGTAAGCAAAAATCCCCTTAAAAAATATATACTTTTGTAATTATACTTTTTTACATTTAAAATTTGATAATATTATTATTTTTAAATTTATTTTTTTCAATAATACTTATCACATTTAAAATTCAGTAATAATACTATACTTAAATTTAAATCCAATTAAATATATCTTTTTGTCGAGAATTTAACCAGATCCTCTATATTTGACTGTTTAAAATGACGTGATATCAATATGATAATCACTATTAAGAGAAAATTGGTAATCTTAGATTTTTTCTTATCCAGACCATGAAGGTTTCTTGGTGATAATGGGAAGAAAAAAAAAATTCTTTGTTTCTATAATGAAGATAACGTTGTAATTTGCCGGTGGATGAGTGAGTTCTTCCACATGCAAAATGTGGAGCCGGGAATTATTTAGACTCTTGAGAATGAATGGAGCAATCGAATTATCTCACATCTCTAAATTTCATATAAATTTTGGACAATTTTCCCCCAAGGCGTATTTTACAGTGGAGTAAATATCAAATATTTTTCAATAGCATAGACGCCTTTCACAGCGGAGTAAGTTAACATGAAATTCAAAAAATTTATTATAATTTTCATTACATTACAACTTGGGATGTTTTTGTAGAATAGATACAATATTCAGATACCGAATGGGAATGCTTACTCATAAAATCATTTCTTAAATAATAATTTAAAAAAAAGCAACCATAATATTAATTATGAATCACAATTATCAACTATTGAGTCTTTTATTTTCTAACATTGAAACCCGCAACTCCAAACACAAACAACCTGAAAGATTTTAGTTTATTCCCATTTCTTACTCCAAAATCCTTAAACCAAACTGCCCCTAATTAGCTTTTATTTGCATAGTCCTCTTCTTTATAATTTTGTATATCTCAACAACTTTTTCCAATAAATTTATTTTTACAAGGACTAGGATCCGCTCTAATATTTATCATCTCTAGTCCTCAAAATATACTACTAAAATTATTATAAATGTCAAATCTAGCGAGTTGAATTAATTTTTCTTAAATCACATTGATTAACCCTAATTTAGAACAAATAATTTGTCTAAAAGTGCTAAAATTGTAGTTGTAAATTTGTCTCAGCCATTAGTTTGTTCATTCTCGCTTTCTCTCATACACAAATTTAAATAAATCCTTTTAGCAATAGTAATGGAACCATTTCGCGTGTTACTAATTTCCAGTACTCCAAGGTGAAGCTACTTAACCTCTGTATCCTACACAAACCACCCCAAAGGGTAATATGGGACTATTGCTTCTGAGTGAAGCAACCGGAATTGATATACGAATGGATTCATGTCGCTGCAGAAAGTACAGCAATACTTGTTACAAATGCGGCCAAATATGTGTAGTATCACACCGTTGTGACGAATCCATTCGTATATTAATTCCGGTGGGGAACGTACTGAATGGAAGGGAAGTGTGGAGAAAGAAGCTCTCAACTCCTATGATTTCACTTCTCTTTCTTGGTTTCCATGGCTGATATTCAAGTTGATGAGCATGTAAACAGATTCCATATTGGTTAGTTTCTTTCTGTTTATGTGTTTTTTATTGGTATCGGTGTGCCTATTGTATGTTCTCTTTGGCCTTCCCGGCTGTGATTGCTGGACTGGTTGCTGGATAAGCGATATTTGTGATCTTGATTATGATGGTGCATATGTAATATTAGTCCAGTTTATTCGTAGTTGAGCTGGTTGGCTGTTTTCCTTCATTTCCCACCTGTTATCTCTTCTTCGTCTTCTGTCTATATATCTGCCGGTACCTTGCTGTTGATATCCCAGTCTGTGGTGTGGTCATATGATTCTCTTAGATGCTTGCTGATGTTGAGTTGGCTCCCAACATGTGGAATCTAGACAACCACATAGCAACAAAAGAGGAAAAAGGAAAAGGTTTCTTTTCTTTTTCTGGTCAACACAAAAAGAAGAGGCAACAGTGTGTGTGTGTGTGTGTGTTGAGTGAATATAGAGAGAGAAACAAAAAATCAGCCGGAGATATATAGAGAGAGAGGGAGCATTGCATTTTTGTGTTGGGCAGTCCACTTCTACTGTACGATCGGACGGTGAGTTCATCTCCGATTTGGCTCAATTTTGGATATGTTGTAGAGGAGAGGCAGGACTACATTCTTAACGGTGAAGATCAATTTTTTACGGCTGGATTCAGAAATACTGCCGCCGGACATTGACGAAAATTGGTGCATTCTCTCCAATTCTTCTTCTATATATTTTGGGTTTTTAATAAAGTTGTAGCTTCATTGTGGCTGTATTTTCAGTTGTATATGGTGGAACTATGTCTTGTATTTTTCATGTTGATTAGTAGAGCTTTTTAGCGTGGACTCGAAGGTCCTGTGGTTTTTCCTCTTCATATTAGAGAGGTTTTCCACGTAAAAATTTGGCATGCCTTATACTGTTTTTTTTTCTGTGTTTTTATCTTCCATTATTGCTGCCATTTTCAGTTTCTTGAGGCTCCTATTGTTCATTCAAGTGTGGGGTTGATAAGGCGTAGGGATTTACAGGAGGTTGTTGTTCCGCTGTTTGCACGTGCCCTTGTCCTTGGTCTGTTTGTCCCCAACAAAGTGGTATCATAGCGTTGCTTGGTGCTTAGTGCATTGTGCTTGTTTGAATTATGGAGAATGTTGCTAGTCGAATGATTCTTTTAAATGGTTCAAACTATCATAGTTGGCAAGGAAAAATGAAAGATTTATTGTTTGTGAAGAGTTTTCATTTGCATCGTGTTTGCTTCTCAAAAGCCCGAAAATAAGTCCGATGAAGAATGGACCTTTGAGCATCAAAAAGTCTGTAGTTATGTTAGATGTTGGGTTGAGGAGAATGTTCGTAGCCACATTGCAAATGAAATTGATGCCAAGCAATTATGGAAGAAACTTGAACACTTGTATGCTTCAAAAACTGGTAACAACAAGCTGTTCCTATTAAAGCAAATGATAAATTTGAAATATAAAGAAGGAACTCCTGTGATGGACCATGTAAATGACTTTCAATGTCTTATTGATCAGTTGTCAAATGTGGGAATTAAATTTGATGATAAGATTATGGGACTTTGGTTGCTTAGCAGTTTGCCTGATTCTTGGGTGACATTTCGGGTCTCTTATACTAACTCTGCTTCTATTGGTGCCATGTCTTTAGAATATGCTAAAGACGGTATCCTTAATAAAGAGGTTAGAAGGAGAGCTTCAGGATGTTCATCTTCTCGATCCGAGGTTCTTGTTACTGAAAATCGAGGAAGTAGTACAAGTAAGGTTCAGACAAACAGAGATAAGAGCAGAAGTAAGTCTAGGTCCAGGTATAAGGATGTTGAATGTCATCATTGTGGCAAGAAGGGACACATTAAAAGAAACTGTTTCAAATGGAAGAGGGAAAACAAGAAGGGTGCAAGTACTTCAGAAGTAAAGAATGATAGTGGAAATCAAGTTGCTACTACTACTTCTTCAGGAGATCTTGTTCTTGTGTATGATGAGGATGTGATCAATTATACCTCTCATGACACTGATTGGGTAGTAGATACAGGTGCTTCACTTCATGTTACAGCTAGGAGAGACTTCTTCCATACATATACTCCTGGTGACTTTGGAGTTTTAAGGATGGGCCATGATGGTACATCGAAAGTTATTGGCATGGGTGATGTTTGCTTGAAGACCAATAATGGCAGTCAGTTATTGCTTAGAGATGTCAGGCATGCTCCAGATGTTCGACTAAATCTGATTTCAGTTGGTAGACTTGACGGTGATGGTTTTTGCAACAACTTTGATGGAGGACAGTGGAAACTCTCTAAGGGTTCTCTTATTGTGGCTCAAGGGAAAAAATGTTCGAATCTGCATTTAATGCAGGCTTAGTGGAACTTAAAAAGGTTCACACATATGATAATGGGGTTGATATGATGACAAAGGCGTTGCCTAAATGGAAGTTTGAGGCTTGTTGCTCCATTGCCGGGATGGCAAGTTCCTCCACATAGTTGGGAGGGGGGAGATTTGTTGAGTTGGCTCCCAACATGTGGAATCTAGACAACCACATAGCAACAAAAGAGGAAAAGGGAAAAGGTTTCTTTTCTTTTTCTGGTCAACACAAAAAGAAGAGGCAACAGCCGGTGTGTGTGTGTGTTAAGTGAATATAGAGAGAGATACAAAAAAATCATCCGGAGAATATAGAGAGAGAGAGGGAGCATTGCATTTCTGTGTTGGGCAGTCCACTTCTACTGGAGGATCGGATGGTGAGTTCTTCTCTGATTTGGTTCAATTTTGGATATGTTGTAGAGGAGAGGCAGGACTACATTCTAACGGTGGAGATCAATTTTTGACGGCCGGATTCAGAAATACTGCCGTCGAACAGTGACGAAAATTGGTGCATTCTCTCCAATTCTTCTTCTATATATTTTGGGTTTTTAATGAAGTTGTAGCTTCATTGTGGCTGTATTTTCAGTTGTATATGGTGGAACTTTATCTTGTATTTTTCATGTTGATTAGTGGAGCTTTTTAACGTGGACTCGAAGGTCCCGTGATTTTTCCTCTTCACATTAGAGAGGTTTTCCACGTAAAAATTTGGCATGCCTTGTACTTTTTTTTTTTTTTTTGCTGTGTTTTTATCTTCCATTATTGCTGCCATTTTCATTTTTTTTAGGCTCCTATTGTTCATTCAAGTGTGGGGTTGATAAGGCGTAGGGATTTACAGGAGGTTGTTGTTCCGCTGTTTGCACGTGCCCTTGTCCTTGGTCTGTTTGTCCCCAACAGCTGGCTGTGTGTAGTGGGCTATAGTGCTCTTTCTTCCCATCTTGGTTATTCCTTTATCCCCAGTTTAGCTTGTTTCCCTGAGTATCTGATATACAACTATATATCATAATTTGATCGTCACATACCTCATTTACACAGCTAAAATCTGTTTGTCAATCACTTCCTCCTGTTTATCTGAGGTGGTATTCCTCCTCTGGTTCCTAGCTGCTTTTGAATCTACCTAACCCACCCATCTCCTGACCAATTACTCTTTCAGTCTGCCCTTCTTTCTATGTCTGTTAGTGAGCTGGTATACCAAACCCGGGTAAGCATTATCTTATTTCTTGGAGTCAGATCTCTTCCACCTTTCCGTTTGGCTTTATTTGGACCTTTCTTGTTCTGAGGGCTGGACCTCATGGTCCAGACTAGAAGTCAGAAATTAGGGTTCCTAGAGGGGGCCACTTCTGCTACAATACCCCGTGCTGTCTCCCCAGATAAGAACATGGAGATGGCCAATGAAAACACCTCAATTCCACCAAAACTTTTCTCACACTTCTCGGTCCATACATAAGGAACTTTCTTTTGGGTGAGTCGAGTCAAAAGTGATGCTATCTTAGAGAATCCCTCAACAAATCTTCGATAATACCCTGCTAATCCCAGGAAACTTCTAATATTAGTTGGAGTCTCGGAACGTTTCCAATTTGTCACCACCTCGACTTTTGCAGGATATACTGTAATCCCGTTCTTAGATATCACGTGTCCCAATAATGCTACTTCTTGCAACCAAAAATCACACTTACTAAATTTTGCATACAATCTGGCCTCTCTTAACAATCCCAATACTTTTCGAAGGTGTTGTTCAGGTTCTTGGGAATCTTTAGAGTACACCAGAATGTTATCTATGAATATGACTACAAAGTTATCTAAGTACGGCCGGAATGTTCGGTACATCAAGTCCATAAAAATAGCAGGGGCATTAGTAACACCAAAGGGCATCACTACAAACTCAAAATGCCTATATCGAGTATTAAATGAAGTTTTCGGTATATCTTCTTTCTGAATCCGGAACTGGTAATATCCTTACCTCAAGTCCAATTTAGAAAAACATCCAACTCTTTGCAGCTGGTCAAACAATTCATCAACTATTGGCAACAGAAATTTATTCTTTACTAACCCTCGATAATTTATACATATTCGCAATGACTCATCTTTGTTCTTAACAAATAATACAGGTGCTCCCCATGGTGAAGTACTTGGTCGAATAAACCCTTGCTCCATTAATTCTTTTAATTGTTTCTTGAGCTCCTGTAATTCTGTATGTGTCATTATATAAGGGGTCCTTGAAATGGGTTCTGCTGATGGTACTAGGTCAATGGAAAACTCTACTTCTCTCTCCGGTGGTAACTCCTTCAATTCCCCTGGAAAAACATCTAAATATTCATTCACAATAGGTACATTTTCAGGCCTTTTAACCTCTCCTGGCTTGTTAATTACATAAGCTAAGTATTTGGTGCACCCTTTCCTAATCATCTTTCGGGCCTTGAGTCCCGATACAAAAGCATTACTTTTCCTTCCAACCTCACCTACAAATTCCAATATAGATTTCCCGAGCCGACGGAAATGTACTACCTTATGCCTACAATCGACTTGAGCATGATGCTTGAGATAGCTAATCCATGCCCAATATAGCATTATAATCCGCTATAGGCAAACATATCAAATCTCCTCTCAATAATTCATCTCCTACCAAAATCTTACAACTCCTATGTATTTTCTCACTATTCATTTACTTTCCCAATGGGGTACTAAAAATTATTTCATATGAAATTTCTTCCCTTTTTATTCCCATAGAATTAAGAAATGAATTGGTAATAAAAGAATGCGTGGAACTGGGATCTACCAATACCTTAGCAATATGATAAAAAATAAGGAGCGTACCTTCCACCACTGCAACCTGATGTCCATCTTCTCTAATGCCACTACCCGAGCATTTACTTGCGGTATAGGGGGTCCAGTTCTAGAGGTAGAAGCTTGCCCTTGGCTTCCTCTTCCAAATCCTTATCTTTATCATTGGCTGTTACCTCCAGGTCGATTCCATCCACCTATCCTTCGTGAGTGAGGGGCATTGAAAACTCTTGTGGCCTAACTCTCCACAATGGAAACATTTGAAGGAGGGTAGTCCTCCAAGCCGGGCTAGTCGAGCCTCCCCTTCTTTGCATTTTCCCTTTCTTCTGCCACCAGGACCCTTCAGACCTCTTCTAATTCATGCCCCAAAATCCGCCTCGATTCCTCTCACCTGCCTGCTCAATATTAGCCATTTTTATTCTAGATGCCATCTCTACTACGGCGTTATAACTGGTAGGGGCCATACTAGCTAATACTCTCATTAGCTTTAGCTCTAAGCCCTTCACAAAATGTCTAACCCTATCTGCTTCTAAATGAACTAAAAGTGGGCAATATTTAGATAGTCTAGTGAATTCAACGGCGTATTACCCTAACGTATGACTTCCCTAACGAAAAGCTTGAAATTCATCCTCCTTTCTTTCTACCACATAAATGGGAATAAATTCTTTCTTAAAACTATCCTTAAAATCTGTCCACTCCCATTCTCGTTTATTCATCTTCCTTGCCTACAATATTGGTCAAGTCCATTCAACTGGAATGTCGCAAGTTGTACCTTCACTTGCTCCAAATAGTTTAAGGCTGTAAAAATCTTTTCCATCTGTTCAATCCAATTTTTTGCCTCCTGTTCTAAATCAAGTCGCCCTTGAAATTGCGGAGGGCGAAATTTCAGAAAGCACTCAAGGGCTCGATCCGATTCAACTTCATTTTGCTGACTTTCCTTACTCATACCCTCATTCACCCTAGCATTCTCGTTTACTCTAGTAGCAGTCTTAGTTAGCTGTTAGATTGTATTAGCCATTTTTTGGAAAGTTTGAAATATGGGGTGGTCTAAAGTTGTAAGGTGGGAGCCTTTTGCCTGTAGTTCCTCCACCATTGGCGCAGGGTTATTTCAAGTATCCAATATAATAATGTAACACAGCTCAGAAGCAATCATAAACATAAGCTCAGTGCACATAACAAAATATAACATATATTCATTCTCATTTATCACAAAGTCAGTACAAAGTATGCGTGCCACGCACACGACTTTATACGCCGATCAAATAGTATATATCAAACTATATATATACATCTCATCCTCTTACTCATCATCATCATCTGTATCGATATGAGAGGTCCCGAGTCAATCGAGATGTGTAAGACTCTGCTGCATCAACCTCTTCATCTAAACTTGCATCACGTTGCAGACCAAGCTAATAACTACGGGTCCACCTCTAAATCCTCCTCAAGTTCCTCCACTATAGGTACCTCTACCTCAGGTATCTTCTGGTCCTCTCCCGCATCACCAATCTCTAAATTCACTATCTCCCCCCAAGGGTACAGCCCCACCAAACGCTACCCCATCATCCTCAAATAATACTACACCATTGGGGATATTGTTCTTCTCCTCATCGTCATCCTGAGGACATGGCTCAACACCATCATAAATCTTTTCAGAATTGCCACCTTCCTCCTCATACGTGGTGGCATCCCCTCAAGGGTAGATGTCCCTTCCACACTAAGGTCTTTTGCAAATAGAGTAATGATAGGCACCGTTGGATTAAACCTACTCCCGAGAGAGATGGGGTGCATAACGACGGCCAAGTCCAGGTCCTCTCATATGAAAATATCCCGGCTCACCCGCTCGGAAAATCTTCCCGATCTTTCTCGATTTCTTCACACTCGAGCTTTCACCTATCTCTTTCGTTCCTTCATCACCACGCTCATCCACTAGGCGCTTGCCCTTATCGCTCCTATCCGCCATACTTACACGGTAAAAGAATTCTATCAATTCCTATAAAGATACTACGGTTCTATCAAACTAGGCTACGATACCAAGTGTAACACCCCTACTAAAAACAACGAATAGAAGCATATCAACATTGGGTGTCACCCCGTCCAGTTTTCGGACAAGGGGTCTTTATAACAAAAATAACAAAGTAAATATATATATAAGGTCCGGACTCAAAATAACCCACATCGATGACCACACATATACATATATAAAAAAAATCTCATATATACACATATACATATATAAAAAAAAATCTCATATATACCATCTCTATCTATAAGAAAATACAGACATGATCCAAAGGAAGCTTCCAGACCTAAACTGTTGACTCTGTGGTATCGTCCATCTATCTATAGGTCTACTCAGCTCTGGATCCTACAAAAGAAAAGATAAAAGACACGTGTGAGTGAGGAATCACCTAGTGAGTCCTGTGTGTGCTAGTGCTTTGTGAAATAATAGGGAACATAAAACTTTTATGGAATAGCATATTGTTTGTTCACTGGAAACGATTCTAAAACTCTCTAAAGAAGAGTTTATTCAGAACTCAATCATTTTTGAAAAACTTTATTTCAGATTTCAAATTATTCCCCAGTTTTCAAATGACAGGCACTTCTCCAGTAGAAGGTCGGCCTATATGCAAGTTCCGCAGACCATGCCTTCGGCACCGTATATCATTGTACTGTGACTGTAGCCTTCAGTACTTAACCATGAATTGCCAAATTAAGTACAACGTTGTATACTTCTGCTCAGGTATACCGTAGCATACCTAGTGTACTACAGCACACAATCTTTTACTTGCCACCACAATCCAAATCGTGGTTAAAATATTTACTAGTAGGATCCATCACCATATGGAATGGGTTAGTTGAGAAATTTTTAGCTAAGTACTTCCCCAAGCCAAAATAGCCAAACTTAAAACAGACATTTTTACATTACAACAGTTAGATTCAAAAATCCTTTACGAGTGTTGGGAAAAGTGGAAGAAGATCCTTAGAATTGTCCTCATCATAGGTTTGAGCTAGGAATGCAAATGCAATTTTTTCCGTGTATTGAACTTTGCCTTAAAACAATTAGTTAATGCATCTGTTGGAGGGACTATCAATTCTAAGACCCCAGAGGAAGTACATAAATTAGTGAAGAACATTGCAATGAATAACTACTCATGGAGTAATCCAAGGAATAGGGCTTGTGTTCGAGGTGTGCACAAGATTGATGCGAGTAGCTACTTTGGAAGATAAGGTTAAAGCACTTACGCAAAAAATAGAACAAATAGTGATGACCTCCTCTCCGAGGCTAGGTAATGAAGTTAAGCTGCGATTTTGTGGACAAGGGTATCCAAATCATGAGTGTCAAATCATGGGTTCATCCTAAAATTCCTTAGAACAAGTTGCGCTTATGAGTAATGAGCAACAAGATAATAATCCTTATAGTGCCATATACAATCTGAGTTGGAGAAAGCATCCTAATTTCTCTTGGACAAATCAAAACCAACTTAGGTCTTCTAATTTTGGTGGCAATCAGAGGACTTAACCCTCTTTACCCTGCAATGCACTACTATCAAAGCAATCATTGGAGGAGTCGATTAACAAGATGGTGAGCTCAACTAAGGCAAGGTTCCAAGGAGTGGATGTTGTGATAAGGAATTTGGAGGCACCAATGCACGATCTTGAGAATTAAATTGGGAACACCGAAATAAATCCACGTGATCAAAACCATGCAAAAAGATGAATTTTTAGTGATTTGGTTTTTGTTTAATTGGGACATCCCTTTAATTTCTATTTACTTTTGTTTATCTTTCTGTATTTTTATTTTTTAAGATAATTACATTTTCTTCATGACTATATGTTTTTCCTTATAGTTACTTTCATTAATTAATAAATTTAAAAATAAACTATTTTTCAAATCGGATAGACTTGGGCGGGTACTGTAACACCCCATATTTTCATAACGTAGTGAGCTTATACTTTGTGGGATGTCGCCTCGTCCGATTGCACTGGATAAGGGGTCTTTATAACTAATTTTACTCAAAAGGCAGCGGAATTTTTTTCCAACATAGAAAAGTACAAGAATTTGGCTTCTGATACATACACTCATGGGTACAATAGGTCCAAGATGTAGCATAAGCCTCTGGGAGTCCACCGCGCTTTCGTTGCGCCTCTGATCCTGAATTTGTTTCAAAGGAAATAACACACGTGTGAGTGAAAATCACTCAGTGAGTCATGTGTGTGCTAGTGCTTTAGAGAAGAAACACAGTACATAAAACTCTTGCGGGGAAAAACACTTCATTTGTTCACTGGAAACACAACCAAAATTCTAAAAAAAAAAAGAGTTATTTCAGAACTCAGTCATTTTTGGAAAACTTAATTTCAGATCTCAAAACATTGCCCCAGTTTTTCAAATCACAGGCATTCCTTCAACTGAAGGTCAGCCAGTATGCAAAGCTTTCAAGGCTTCGCCTTCAGTGCCATATATAATTGTACTTAGACCGCAGCCTACAACACTCAACAGTTTGTTGCCGGATAAGTAAGTACACCGCAACGTACTACTGAGAATCAAGCCAGTGCTTACGCCAAGAATTCAAGTTAGTGCTTATGCCAGGAATTCAGGTTAGTGCTTACGCCAGGAATTCGGGTTAGTGCTTACGCAAGGAATTCAAGAAAAGGCTCGTAGTTGAGCACATCAAGTATTCAAGATAGAACCAACCAGGTGGCATAGGATTCTAGAGGTGGCTCCTACCGCGCACGGTGTAGCACTTAGTTCCCATACCAGAACCAGACATCATAGGATTCTAGAGGTGGCTCCCATCGCGTACGGTGTAGCACTTAGTTCCCATACTGGAATCAGGCAGCATAGGATTCTAGAGGTAGCTCCCATTACGTACAGTGTAGCACTTAATTCCCATATTGGGGGATGGTTACCTACTCGTATACCAAATGTCAATCTCATCAAGAAACCCTTTTCCATACCAAGAAAACCATTTTTGGGGGGAAAAAAAATCATTTTTCAAGATTTGATCCCATTGACTCGCAAGTCAGATCATCATTCACATAGACTCCGCAGAGCTAATCAATTCATTCCACAGTACATCAAACCAATAAAACAATTTTAGGGATCAAAAGCTCGTTTTTCAAAAGTTAATCTCATCACGAGAGATCATTTTCCAAAATCATGTTCAAATAGGATAAAGAGTTCTGTTCACACAACAAAACATGTTTCCAAGAGTATCCAGGTCATTTTCCCCATACTCGATCACAAAATCATTTCCATGGGTATTCGGGTCATTTCACCCATACCCAATTTTCAAAAGACTTTTTGAGGGTATTTGGGTCATTTTACCCTTACCCGATTTGAAAAGTATTCACAAGAGTTCCAATAAGGATATTTCGGTCATTTACCGAATACCTGATTCCAAAGGATTTCATAAAATATTCCAATAAGGACATTTGAATCATTTACTAAATACCCGATTCCAAAAGGGAACTCATTTCAAGAAATCCATAATTTTAATCTGAAAAGAGGATTAAATTCAAAGTTTCCAAATATATTTCCATAAAATGTTCCATTAAGGGCATTCCAGTCAATTTATGAATATCCGATTCCAAAATTTACCATTTTTTGAAAATCCTAAATATTTAATCCATAAAGGACTAAATTCACAAAATTCATGCTTTAGTCATCCAATAAGGTTTTCAAGCCAATTATGATGTTCAATCGAGCCCAAAACGGCATAAAAATAATTCTTGCT
>JANUWF010002833.1:0-51258 GCA_026120185.1 Voacanga thouarsii | reverse complement strand
CCCCATGTAGTTAAATGGGCATGAAGACAAAATAGGAGAAAGTGAACAAACCACGAGTTTAGCCTAAAACATAATATGAACCCTTTTCTACTGACATAGAGGCCCAAATTTTCAAACACAACTCCATGCTGGAAAGTTTCATTTGATCAACATCACCAAAGAAATTGCAAATACAAACCGTTCTAATTGTATTACATTAAATCAAGCAACAATATAAATAGAACTTAACTATTTCTACCGAATCAATCACTCCTTGTGTACTATATTCAAATCAAAATTTCACACAACTTATATTTCAGTTATTTAGAAGTTCTATAGGTTCCATGGAATTTGATTCATTCAAACTAAAACCATTCTACAGAGCTATCAACAACAAAATCATAGATACATCTATACAAAAAGGTCGAGTTGGAAATAAAGGTGATTGATGGTGGCCAAGGCACCCAAACAGTTGTAGCCAACTCTAAAGAAGGGATCTACAACTTCTTTCGCAAATTAAAGTGCAAGCAAAAGGCTCTCATGGTCATAGAGTAATTACGTCATAGAATATGTGCCATATGGTGTAGGGAAAGAGCAATTCTCTATCAACCAATGTTGGCGGATGTTGCTCATAACCGTTATTAACTCGTTAGTTTGTAACTATGACCAACACCTCGGGTACCATTCTATCATCCTGTATCACCACCCAAAATAAAGTGTATCATCCCTTCAGTAGCTTAGCTGCTTATTTGACCTACTATTCTACTCAACCCCGTACATATTGACAAGCTCTATTTCAACCATATATTATCATAAATATTTCGTTAAACCCTAGTGCTTGAGTGTAGTGACTTGTACTAGAAACAAACATATTTTGATGCTTTTAAAGAGCATAAAACAACCAACCACAGTCTAAAGTGTATCTAAGGCCTTAAAACTAAATTTGCCACCAAAGACTTAAACTTGCATCTGAATCTGAATAGAAAAAATTATTTGTCTAGAAGGTTTCATAGTTAGGTTCAGTTGAACTCTCACAAAAGAAACCACAACAATAAAGTATAACATAATTAATTATTTCAACATCTTCTTAGATGCCATACTACATGCCAACACATACAAGATATGAAGACAAAATTAGATCTGTGAATCCAGGACTAAAGAATACTTAGTTAAAAAGAACTTGTATGACACCTATTTCCACCCCTCTCACCCCCCTCCAAAAAAAAAAAAAGGGGAGGGGAAAGGGGGAGGAGGGAAGGGAATAAGGAAAGAAAGAAAAGGGAAAAACAATTTTACTAGAAAAGGCTCCAAAGTATATGTAATAAAAAAAACTACAATTTCATTTGCCACCAGGATATGTAATAAAGGATTTCTAATGGCACATGTTTACCACAAACTACAATTTCAAAATTCAGTATGGCATGTCAAAATATGTCATCTTTGCTTCTTCCCATATTAAGAATCTTGTGATTACAAATATTCATGTGTAGAATCTAATTGAAATTTTGAAAATCTCCAACATAATAAATCACATAAACCAACATAGGTAAGTCAAACAAAATATTGATATCATAAAGTTGTATGTGGGGTATTCTATGATTCATAATCTCACAACCCAAAAAGTACCAGCATAGTCTGAACACAACAGCTGAATAAATAAATGCCAAAAACCTCAAAAGCAAATTGGAATTAGAAATTTTTATTAAGATAATAGTTATTTTAATAGACTTGTGGAAAACATGACTAACCTAAATTCAGAGAAGCTGTTTGTGCTCCAGATGCAGCTAATTGGCCATAGCATTGTAGTATGTAGTTTCACCTCTAATCCAGTGATCAGAAAAGAAAATGAAAGAGTAAAGGAAAAATTATATCATCTATGTTGATTAAATAACTTTAGTTACTGATAGGAAGAAACGAGTCAACTTTTATAGATAATATCTCAACTAGAAGAAAAAGGAAAATTGCTACAGAACAAGAAAATGCACAACTTTGATTATTTTGAAGATTTAGCCATAAGGTAAAATATTTAACACTGCTTGTCCCAAAATGAATGTATGCATTTGACTTTGCACTGATTTAAGAAAGCATTTAACTATTTGACATTTTACCACCTAATTAACTTTTAATGAGTTATGGTAGACTCAATGTTAGTAACATCCTCACATCAATCATTTCAATTTTAAATGAGACCAATGGTGGAAAACTAAAGACAATTGGACATAAAAAAAAAATAGCAACCAAACCAAAACATTCTATTTGCCTCAAACAACATATTTTTGGGTAAGAACCAGATTAAGTAGAGATAGTGATTTCAGCATCATAAATACTAATAAAAATCAGCCTCAAACAACAGACTTCTTAAATTCATATTAAAGAAAAAATCTTTTGTACAGGCTTGAAACTAGATTAATATGAGGATTTTTGGGTTCTTCTTGAAACCAGTTTCTTTTTAAGTTCATATTTTTGGGCACTGTTGGTTATGTTATTGAAGCTTGAAACTAGATTAATATGAGGATTTTTCCCAAGCTTGAAACTAGAACATAAATTGCTACCTGAACATAAAGTGTTGTCTGAACATAGTTGTGCAACAATAATTGCCATATATATATATATATATATATATATATATATATATATATATATCAATAGCCTAATAACACGAGTTTGAAGGAAATATTTGCAATAATTTCTTTTAAGGAAAAAAAATACAAAGCTAAAAGACAACACACATATCTATTATTTATTAATAACACACCTTTTTTGCACCTTTTTTAGTAATGATTGATATCAAAAGAAAACACACAAATCCTAATCAGCTTTGAAAATGGTCACAACTAGACTTATTAGTAAATATATGAGCAGACCTATTCAATGATACTTCATTTTCTTTTCTTTCTAAGTAAAACTTATTCAAAAGATTTAAATTATATGGAGAACTGAAATTTTTCCAAGTTACTAATGTTATATGGCTTTTTCTAGATTCCTCGAATATATTTTAAATCCATATTAACATATTAATCTTTAGCCTAAAGATTTTCTACAACTGAAGAGTTATAGGATAAGTAGGATGGCATTTAATGTTGGACACCAACAAATTCAAAGAAGTGGAATTGGAGTTAAAGAAAGGCTTAGTAGAATTGTTTAGTTTAAAGATTTACTTTTCCTAAAAGAAGGGGGGAAATGGGATCAAATGGGAGGAAACTAGAGGGAGTGGATTATGTGTAGAAGTTTATTCACAAAACTGAAAAACAAAGGAGACCTACTGTAGTAATCTTCTAGTTGCCCAAAATCTTCTCCTAAGTTAATGCAAGAACCTTCAAACATAGGAATCACCTCTAGCTTGGAGATGTTATGCCATTTTTGGACTTCAAATTTTTAGGTTAAAATAGAGTGACACATCTTCTCTTTTTCCATTTTTTCCTCCTAAACAGAACAACATACCTAATCGAATCCTTATTCCATTTTAGATTATTTCATTGCTAGTAACTAATGCATTAGATCTTTAATCACAGTAAATCCTCATATAATCTGGATTTCGGTTTTTCCAACTTATTGTTGCAAGATTAGTATCCCCACAATTAGGGTTGGTAGTCAACAAAACAAAAACATAAGAAGGCTAAAAGAACATTGAATAAAAATGCCAAATCTATAGTCACCATATCTTTAAGTTAAATGGAGGTTCATTTGCATAGTGTTATAGAATTGAACTTTCTAATTTTATTTCAAGAGTCTAAGGTTTGAAAGGAAGATCTCTTTCCACACTTGTATATTCCAATTATGTCAAGGAGTTTTTCGAAATTCATTGGCTCTATAGTAGAAATTCATCTAATAATTACACTGTCTCCTAAAAAGAAAAGGCTCTTTCAAGTATAAGAAAACTTTAATTCTTGTAGCCTCTTTCATTCCTTGTTAAGACAGTCAAGCTGTAATTTTCCTTTTTACCCTTTCTTTATTTAACAAAATCAGCTAAATGTTTGTGATTCTCATATATCTTTAGATGTGTTCTCACATTAACAATAGCTCTCATTTCTTACTCTTCTCTTTTCTATCGGGAACCGAAAATGTGCAACAAACTCGTGAAAACTTGTCGATATAGTTCAATTCATTGTATTCTAGTAATGCTTACTCAGATGCAAACTACTCAAAACCTCGTTCCCCCACCCACACTCAACTATACGATCAACAACACCAAAATATTGCAAATAGAAACCATTCAAATTAAACCCAAATAACAATATAAATAAAACTCAAATAAATCATTTTTTGTGCAGTATATTTGAACCAAAATTCTAGTACATATCCACAACAAGATAAAGATTCAGAAAATGTAAGGGAAAACACAAGAAAGCTTACTCCTTGTATCCCATTAACAATAACAAGGTATTTTGGTCCCCTTACCCTCTTATTCGTGCTCTATTAACTAGCTTCTCACCTACTTTGCAAAACAACAACACAGACCAAAATTAAAATTATTCTCACCTAAATAAAGCCCTAATATTTGACCTACCACTTGCAAATCCAATATGAATGCAAATAAAGTGCCATAACGCCCCAAGAAATTAAAGTATCCATCAAACCACATAGAGAAAAAAACATCTGGATATAAGAAGCTTAATTCCCATTCGATCAATCTATAATCAATCCAAAAAATTCCAATGCACGCACTATAATTAGTAAAAAATTCACTCGAAGCTTACCTCTCAATGTGATCCTCTCAACCAAAATAGTGGAAAAAGGCGGATATGTAAGTGAAATAACAGAGGCGGCATAACAACTGAGTAGGCTTGGAGGTGATAACAGAGCTGGAATTGGCAGCAGAATGGGTCGACGAAGGTGTTGAAGGCAGGGTAGTAGCGAAAACAACAACAATACAGATCAAAATTAAAATTCTTCTCACCCAAATAAAGCCCTATTGTTTGACCTACCACTTGCAAATCCAAATATAAATGCAAATATTGAAGCTTGAGAAAAGAAAAGAACCAACTTTTCGGGAATGAAGACGCAGACGAAGACGAGTGAACTCGTGGGTGTTGTGGAAGGAAGAAGCAAAACCGCGAAGAAGATGCAAAAAAAAAAAAAAAGGGATATATTTGTTGAGAAAAAAAGAGCCAACCCGATGAGGGAATTTGGGATGATTTCCCCCCAAAAAAATTAAATTTTTTATACATACATACATACATACATACATACATACATACATATATATACATATATATATATATATATATTAAAACATGATAATTTAGGTGTATAAAAATTTTTAAATATTTTTTAAAAATAATTATTTATAAATATCCATAATTTCCACATATAAATTTGTGACGTTATCTAAATATAAACTATTTATAAATAGAAAATACAAATAATTTTTTAATATAATGTAATAACATTATAAAACATATAAAATTCTATAATTTTTATTGTACTACAATGATATCATTTTAACTTAATACAATTTTTTCTTTTTCTTTTTGAATTTAATAAAATTGAAAATATTATTTTTTATAACAAAAAATTGATACGGTTAAAAGTGAATATGTTCCTATTTTATATATATATATATATATATATAATATAATATAATAAATTAATAGTTAAATCAAATAACCATTTGTGACTAGAATTTATTAATCACATAATATAATTTATTAATCTTCTTCCTAATGTGGGGAAGTAATAATATATATTTATTTCCAATTAAAAGATATTCTAGGCTTACTTCAATATAAGTTGAACATTTGATTTTGATGGAATGACTAAATGAATATATGAATCATTTAACTCAAAAAGAAAAAGTGATACTCCCTCCATCCAAAATTGCATATCCACATTTCTAATTTGGGATGTCCACAATTGAATATTCACTTCCTTATAATACATATATTTTTCACCCAAATTTCTGCTAATAATCCTCCTAATTTAAAGGAATTACATCTCATTAACTCATATGGTCCCGTAACTAATCACAATTATAATAAGAATAATTGAGTAATGTTTTTATCAAGTCAAAAGTGAATATTCAAACTGGAACGGAGGGTGTACCTATTTCAATTCTTTAAATCCAAAATGATACTTCTTTTCATATCTTATTTATTTCTTAAAAACTAAAGTCTAGAGATGCATCAACTATTTTTTATTAGAAAATTTGATGAAATTTTTGTTGTAACCAAATGTTAATAACCCAAAATGACAAAAATACTCCATATAATTTATCCAATAATACTAATTAGTTTCTAGCAGCATGTTAATATCTTACAAAAATTCTTCTACTATGTTCATTTTTTAACTATCTTTTTCAATTGAATTAAAAATTAGGAATTAATTTTGAAAATTTAATTTCATACCAATACTAATGTGGTTAGATTCCCCCCCCCCCCCCAATTTCCTCCCAAATACAAATTGGTTGGAACACATTCTTTAAGTAAAATAAATATTAAATTAATTTTTTACCCAAAAATTTAAAAATTAATTAAATATCCAACATCAAATAAAAGTGGTTAGAGTTCGAAATAACTATCCATTTCCTACAAAAAATTACATTTGGTCAGAAATTACATTTTCTTCAAGAAAAAAAAATGAAATTATAAATTTAATTAATTTCCATCTCTGAGAAACAAAATTATTTTTTTGGAGAACTAAATCATATTTCTTAGCATATTTCAAGATGGTTGAAAAACAAAATCTAAACTCCTACCAAAATTAGTTTTGGTCATAAATTACATTTTCTTCAAGCAAAAAAATGTTTAAATAATAAATTTAATTTCCACCTTTGAGTAATAAAATAACTTTTTAGGGAACTAATTCATATTTCCAACCAAATTCTAGAATGGTAGGAAAAATATATTCTAAACTCCTACCCAGATGAATTTTGGTTGGAAACAAATATTTTTGTGAAGAGAAAAAATGAATAATAAAAAATTTTCATTTTCATTTACTATCTAATATAATTATAGTCAGAAATCCATTTTTACTTTCCTACAAAAATAGAATTGGTTGGAAACAATTTATTATTTCCCTACCAAATTGAGATTTGGTAGGAACGTTTTACTAATGCTCCTACCCATAAACTTTTGGATGGCAATCTACATATATTTGCCTACCAAAATAAGTTGGACGGAAATGTAGCTATATTTTCCTACCATGATAACATTGGTTGGAATCAATTTATTATTTTCCTACCAAATCTCAATTTGGTAGGAAAGTTTTTACTACTATTCCTACCCATAAAACATTCGGATGGAAATGTAGCTATATATTTTCCTACCAAAATATTATTGGTTGGCAATAATTTATTATTTTCCTACCAAATCTCAATTTGGTAGGCAAGTTTCTACTATTGTTCCTACCAATAACTATTTTGACGGTAATATATCTATGTTTTCCTACCAAAATGTAAGATGGACGAAAAATATAGCTATATTTTCCTACCAAAATGCAAGTTGGATGGAAATCTATTTATTTTTCCTACCAAAATGTATGTGGATGGAAATGTAGGTCACGCTTCCTACCAATATCTATGTTGGATAGAAATGGAGCAATATTTTCCTACCAAAATGCAAGTTGGATGGAAATCTATTTATTTTTCCTACCAAAATGTATGTTGATAGAAATTGGATAGAAATGTTGTTCACTTTTCCTACCAATATGTATGTTGGATAGAAATAGAGCAATATTTTCCTACCACAATGTATGTTCGACGGAAATTTCCAACCACATTTCCTATCAAATGTAGTGTGGTCGGAAACTTCTTACCAACAACTTCTTTGGTTGGAAATGGGTAGTTGATTTCCTACCATTTAGCTTTGGTAGGAAATTTTTGGTAGGAAATAACTTGTTTTGTTGTAGTGTAGAGAGAAAGTCTCAGAGTAGCCTATTCCATCAGTAGCCTTTAGACGCCAAAAGGGCCTTAACACGATCCAACGTTCCATCTACTTTGACCTTAACCTTTAAGACCCATTTAGCACCAATAACATGCATATCAAATGTTCTGGGTACTAAGTGCCAAGTGTGATTACGGCGCAAGACATCAAGTTCCTCTAGCATAACTACCTTTCATCTTGGGTGTTAAAGTGTAGCTTTAACCATTTTGGATTCCTGGGGAACTTCAAAGTGAGTAATGGTTAAAGCATATTTAGGATTAGGCTTAATTACCCCTATTTTTAACCTCGTAACCATTGGATGATGAGTTTCAATAGGGCAAAAATGGATTATTGATTCTTTAAGTGCCACGGATGAAGGTTTAGTGGTGTTTGTGCCTGCTACAGATAATGTCTCAGCTAATTCGGGAGTTGTCTTAGGCATGAATGATTTTAAGTTTGGACCTACATCTATGCTTGGTGCATCTGAGTTTAGTACAAATATCCTCTCGCAGGAACTCGCATTTCTTTCTTTTTGGAAGTGTGATATCAGAGTGAAATTTACAAACTCATCACCTCCGTCGGAATAAAAGACCTTGATTTTTTGTTGAATTACCTAAGCGCATAACTTTAAAAAAATTTTTAAAAAAATCAGATTGGAGAAGTAGAGGAGTTAGCTAGTAATATTTTGAATAATTATCAACAAAGAAGCATAGTATTGAAATTTGTCAATAGAGAATATTAGGACTAGTCCCCAAAGATTACAACGAATCTTTTCAAATGGTCCAAAACTAACAAATTTTGATGAACTAAAAGCAAATTTACTTAATTTACCTATTTGACAACTCACAAAAAGTATTCCTTCTATTAGAGTGAGAATTAGAGATAAGTCCCTTAGATTTGAGCCATTTAATAGAGAAGTCTAGTGGGTCTCCAAGTCATTCATGCCAAATCTCCAATACGCAAAAGAGAAACACTTTGAAAAATGAACTTGATGATGTGGTAAAAGTACAATCGATCACCCTTCCATTAGCCAGTCATCACCACATGCCCTATCTTTCTTTCCATACCACAAAAATCTTTATTAGCAAATTCACAATTCAATGGAAATTAATTTGTGACTTGACTCCTGAAAGAAAATTACAGGTTAAGTTTGGCACTAATAAAACATCACGAATAAGAATATGTTTTGTAACATGTTTAATTAGTGTGTCACTAATTGCTTTTATTGTAAATGCACTGCCATTTCCAATTAGGACAAAACCAGAAAGAGAACATAATAAAAGAGAGAGAGAGGTAGAGAGAGAAGCTCTCAACTCCCATTGAGTCCTCTTCCCGTTTCTCTATTTTCTTGCTTCCAATGGACGATTCTCCTGCTCGATTCTTCCGTTGATCCTCCGGATTCCTCTTGGTTATGCTAAACTAGGGTTGCATCTTCGTCGTTGGGTCCTGCAAGAGCCGTTTGCTTGTGTGCAGTTATCCGTTGCTTCTGCTCATCTTTGTTTCTATTATTTCCGGTTATATCGTCAACCTTGTTAGTGTGTGTTCCCAGTGAAGTATCTGTTACTCTATTTAGCAGTTAGATGTGTGGTGCTTCCGAACCTTTTCTTTATCCAGTGTTTACTTGTCATTCTGGTTAGGTTCTTCTTTCTGTTCAATCCTATATTCCAGCCATCCGGTATGTTTGATCTATATTAACCACCGGCATCTTGCTAACATTAGTTTATCTCCCTTTGTTAACACTTTCCTGGCTAATAGGTTCGACTTTGAATCCAATATCCCGATACCACCTCTTCTTTGGCCTATAAGAATTCGGTTCTCAGTGGCTTATTTTGCTGTCAGTTTGCTACTCCACCTACCCAGGGAACAAATTTACCTACTTCCAATCCCCTTCCTTTTGTCGGTTCCTCCCCTGTCTGCTAGCTGTTTGGACCGAAGGACTGGACCTAATGGTCTAGACCAGAGGCCGAAAGAAAGCAGGTAATTCTGGGATGTCGTCTTCTCCTACATCCCAGACAGCTTTTGATTCCCCTCAAACTGAGCCTCTGCTATCTGTTGTTCTTGAATTGGAAATTCCAAACACTAACTTCTTATCTACAACCCAATCGGAACATCTGATGCATACTGACCATAACCCTCCTTTACCAACTACCCCCACTGTTTCGATCCCTCATTTACCAACTGCCCCCATTGACTGGGTCCCTCATTCTCCAGCCCCAGAACCAGACCAACCCTCTCCTGCTACTGAGTGCATGCCACCCCCTCCTTGTGTCCATGCGACTACTGCCCCTTCTGAGGTCGACACCAACATCTACCTGCACTACCCACAATACAATCCAAAATCCGTGCAAACTGACAATCCAGTTAGATCCTGGGCAAATATTGTTAAAGGAAACCGTGATATTTACAACGGCCTGCGACTGAGACACATCCCTAACTCGGGCGAGGTCATCAACATTGATGTTCTGGACTTCGAGGATGCTGAGACGAAGCTGGGATATTGTCTAACTGGGATGTTTGCTGGAAGGTTCCCAAGTATGAAAGCTGTTCTGGAACTTACGAAGCAATAGGGTCTTCAGACTAATGTCCACACACATGCCTCGGGTTGGATTATATTTCGGTTCAATACGGATGCGGATAGATAGTTTGTTCTTCGTGGGGGGCCCTATGTAGTGTTTGGTAGGTCGTTAATGCTCAAGACAATGTCATCTGAATTTGATTTCTTTTTAGATGAGGCCAGTATAATGCCCCTCTGGGTAACATTCCCAACATTGCCTCCCGGTTGCTGGAACAAGACAGCACTGAGTAAAATAGCATCTGCTGTTGGCATTCCTGTTATGTCTGATATGCTCACTGCAAGGCTGGATCGTTTGTCCTATGCTAGAGTCCTGGTGGAGGTTGACGTATCTAAGTTATTAGTGAAGGTGGTTCCGATCCGTTTACCATCAGGAAAAATTAAACAGTAGACTGTGCGACTTGAGTATGAACCTGCATTCTATAATCACTACTATAAGTTTGGCCATTATACAGAGGCTTGTATGGGGGATAAGATGAAAAGAAAGAACAGTGGCTGAATTCCAAAGGTAGGGCAAGTAACAACCGGGAACTTGACAGGTCATTTAAAAGGACAAGAACTAGGTCTGCTCTTGCTGGAAACGACCATGCCATGCGTTCAGCTTTACCAACGGGGACAAGATCTAAACGCATTGACAAAGGGAAGGCTCTGGTCCAGTCTGTTGGACAGGACCGAATGGCGAACAGAATGTCTATTGCTTCCACCAGTGCATAGGGACCGGTTCAAGAGGATGCTATGGACAAGCAAGACCAACCTACAGTAGCTGTGTAACCAGGAATTTATGCGCAGAATGCCAAGAATGCGCCTGCTGGTCATGCGGATCATAGTATGAAGAGATGGGGCCGCTCAAAGGTTAGACGCTTGGGACGTGTTCAATCCCGATCAAATTCACGTATGCATGTTCAATTCCGAAAGAAAACACTGCCACCCCCCACTGAGAATGACCAAAGGTTTGAAGATATCCCTAAGTTGGTTCTTAATGCTGGGAAAGCAACTGAACATGCAACAAAGTTCATACGATCCATATGGAAGAAATATGCTAATCGTAGTGTTGACTTGATTGGTGCCTAACGGGTACTATTGAGTCCCCAATGAGAGTCGCATGCTGGAATATTCGAGGGTTTAACATGACCCTCAAACATCACGGGGTTTAGGAGTTTATCTCTAAACACCGTGTCGACGTCATTAGATTACTAGAGATAAAATTAAATGTGAATGGACTGGAGAATATCATGCTGACCAAGTTCGCTACTTGGTCAGTAATACATAATATGGGTGAGGCGGATGGGGGCAGGGTGGTCATCCTGTGGAATGCTGCTAGGGAGGATGCTCAGTTGTTCCATTGTTCGCATCACGATATCACTGTTCGTATCACTTGTCAGGTTGCTCATACTTCTTATTATTTTAGTTTTATCTATGCTTATAACTCTGTTGTGGCCTGTAGGGCATTGTGGGAAGATATTCAGTCCCTTTCTTCTGCTCTTTCTGAACCATGGATTCTTATGGGGGATTTCAATGCTTACCTACATATTGATGACAAGATTGGTGGCATTCCACCATCAACTTATGAAATAAAGGACTTTGCAGAAACTTGCACTAATACGGGCCTGGAAGACCTTCCTTCAGTTGGGCAGCGTTTTACTTGGACAAATTCTAGGGTTTGGTCTAAACTAGATAGGGTGATGGGTAACGATGCATGGTTCCAATGTAATGTCCAAGCGTCTGTTGAATTCTTCCCTATCGGTTATCTGTCTGATCATTGCCCCTACCTTTGGTCTACCGTTGAAAACCATGGTGTTTCTAAGCACCCATTCAGGTTCTTTAATTTCTGGGCTGACCATGTCTCATTTCAGGATTTGGTTAAGGGGGTATGGGTTCGTCCCTACTTGGGGCACCACCAATTTATTCTCTGTCGTTGGTTGAAAGAGCTTAAGAGGGACCTGCGCAGATTAAACAGAACTGAATTCTTACATTTATCTGCACGTGTTGAACAGGCAAACAAGGATGTACAGAGAGTCCAATAGCAATTAATTGAAAACCCTCATGACCTAGCCCTTATCTCCAAGTTCAAAGAGTGCAAAAGGAATGCATGGCGCTTTGCGGATGCGGAATTGAAGTTCTACCAGCAACTTGCAAAAGGGAAGTATGTGGCTAATGTTGACAAGAATACACGTTATTTCTTCAACATTGTTAAACGGAACAAAAAAAGGAGCTTTATCGCTCCTATTCTCAAGGAGGATGGTTCTATGACTAACACTTCTATGGCTCTTGCTAACGAATTTGTTGAGTACTATCGCAATCTACTGGGGACAAAGGTTAACTGCCAGTGCATCAATGTAGACTATGTCCATGCTGGCCAAATGGTCCCACATGACCTCAAGGAGGACTTGATCAGGCCAGTTTCTGACCAAGATATTCAACAGGCACTATGGGACATCGGGGACTACAAAGCACCAGGACTGGATGGGTACTCTGCATTATTTTTTAAACGGGCTTGGGGCACGGTTGCAAGGAGCCTTTGTGATGCTGTCAAGGAATTCTTCTTGTCTGGCAGAATCCTCAAGCAGCTTAATCATTCTGTTATCACTCTTGTTCCTAAATCTGCACATGGCGTCAGCGTGGGGGACTATAGACCAATTTCTTGTTGTAATGTTGTGTACAAGATTATTTCAAAAATTTTGACAGGCAGGCTCAAGATTGTTTTACCTCATATTGTGGACATCTCGCAGATAACGTTCATAAAGGACGGACTCATGGTCGACAACATCCTACTTGTTCAGGAGCTTCTGCGTACTTATGGGAGGAAAAGAGTTTCACCTCGTTGTTTGGTTAAGGTGGACCTTAGGAAGGCTTATGACTCAATGAACTGGGCTTTCTTGCTGGATTTACTTACTGAATTGGGATTCCCACATATATTCGTGGCTTGGATTCAGCAGTGTGTGACCACTACTTCCTTCTCTATTGCTATTAATGGGACAATGCACGGGTTCTTTAGAGGTGAAAAAGGTCTTCGGCAGGGGGATCCTATCTTTCCACTTCTATTTGTTATATGCTTGGAATTTCTCTCGGACTATCAAAGTACGTACACTTGGGACTTTGTTCCGCTATCATCCCAAATGTGAAGCATTGAGGATTACCCACCTTTCATTTGCAGATGATCTTATGCTGTTTGCAAGGGGTGATCGTCCATCCGTTCGAATCCTCATGGACTGCTCGGATGAATTCAATAGGTGCTCGGGTCTTTAAATCAACAAGGGAAAGTCCAATATCTATATGGCTGGTATTTGTAACACGGACCAGGAGGGTCTTTTAGCTGATACAAGTATACCTATTGGGGTATTTCCTTTTCGTTACCTTGGCCTACCTATCATGCATGGAAAATCCGTCTATCTCTCTACAGACCTTTGCTTGACAGAATTGGATCTTACATTAGCCGTTGGCATGCACGTTCACTTTCTTATACTGGCCGCCTACTACTTATCCAAACTGTCCTTCAGGGTGTGGAATGTTTCTGGCTGTCCATTCTCCCCACTCCGGCCGCAGTGATCTCTCAGCTGGATAAGATGGCTCGTGATTTCTTATGGGACTCCAAAAGGTCATTAGTTGCCTGGAAGGATATCTGTCTACCCAAGACTGCCGAGGGGCTTGGAACGGGGCACTCTTAACAAGAATCATCTGGGACATACAATCTGAGAAACAATCCTTGTGGGTCCAGTGGTTAGATCACTACTACATAAAGGGCAAATCTGTTTGGGAGATTAAGCACCATAGAGACCATTCTCCATTATTTCGTAAAGTGCTAGGAATTCGAGACCTGATACTTGAGTGAGAAAATGGTCCCCTCTCTGCGTCTGTACTTCTACATAGTTGGGCTACATCTACCTCCTCCTTCACTTCTTTGGCTTACGACTACCTTCAGTTACCTTCCTCGAAGGTTTTCTGGGCAAAAACTATTTGGAAGGAGGGACTTACCCCCAAGCACTCATTCATGGTCCGGTCTGTGTGCTAGGGGCGTTTGAAGACTAAGGATGCTCTTGTGTTCTACTTGGATGACTTAACTTGTCCTTTGTGTAAAGCACATATGGAGACGACTAACCATTTATTTTTCAAGTGCCTAGTGTCTGCATCCATTTGGATGGAAATTACACTGTGGATGGGCTTGCCGCAAGCAATGAATACAGTGCGGTCTTGTCTTAGGTGGTATAAGCATGCAAACCGTGGCTCATCCTGGATAGCAAAGGCTAAGGCTACTGCTATGGCTGCCACATCCTACTACATTTGGACTGCATGAAACAAGGCATTGTTTGAGGGAACCGTGTGCCAACCGTCGGATGTTATGAAAAAGATAAAAACACATGTGTACACTGTTATTTTTACATTGTACCCTAATGTTCTGACTAGTTTGGAAACTGGTGTTCACGTCTGCTAGTTAATAGTCACCTTGACTATAAACTAATAAACATTCATGTAAATTCTATTTGATCAATAAAAAACATTTTACATTGTGATAAAAAAAAAAAAAGAAGGAGAACATAAATGTGATAAGATTTTAGTGTTACCTATCATGTAATTGTCCTGAATTGAGTTGTTAAGTGTTAGAGCATCCAAAGCTTGTGGAACTTCTGTAGGTTGCACTGGTTTGTCCTTGTATCTTTCCCAACAGATACTAGCAATATAACCTTTCTTTGAGCAAATTTGACAACAAGTTTTATATTGGTGCATATCGCGTTTAGTGGGTATCATGCAACATAATGGAGTTCCATTAGGGAAAAAAGGTCTAGGACTGTGATCAATGTTGTTGCGCAGGTCTGTGTGGAGTGTTATGTTATCCATAGAATGCTACCTCTATTGATGCCTTATTGAGGCGGAGTGTTATGTTATCCATCGAATGCTAAGTGGGATGATTCTTGCATAATTGTTCACTGCTCAAAGCCTTGAAGAAGGGACACTACTTCGAAGGCTTGAGCATTCTCAGTGTCGAATGACTCACAACGAGAGTCCAAACTAGTCAACAGAGCATAACTTTTTCTTTTTCAATAATTAGACGACTAATGGCAGCAAGACTATTACAGGGGCTTTTGACTGAGACTCTTCTTCCCAGTGCTGACTATTATTTCATATAGCTACTAGAATTAATTCCTTGTTTCTTACAGTGAAGTGCAGAGAAGAGGATGAATGGGGTTTCGGTCTTAGTTTTGTTGTACTACATTTTTGCTCGTAGCGAGGCTTCTATTTTTTTATTTATGTAAATGTAAATATATTAATATTTATCAAAAAGAATATACATGGATTACTAGTTTATAGTCAAGGAGACTACAAGCTAGTGGATCTCAATACAGTCCGAAAAGGTAGGCACAACATTAGGGTACAAAGTAAAGATAACATTGTACACATGTGTTTTAATCTTCTTGATAATCTCCAACGGTTGGCACACCGCATTCTCAAAAATGGCCTTATTTCGAGCAAACCAGATGTAGTAGAAAGTGGCTGCCAAAGCAGTAGACTTAGCCTTAGTAAACCACGAAGTACCATGGTTGGTGCGCCAAAACCACCTAAGACAGGCTTTGGCCGAATCCAGATTATTCGGTAAACCAAGCCACTTTTTAACTTCCGTCCAA
This sequence comes from Voacanga thouarsii, assembly GCA_026120185.1. NCBI lineage: Eukaryota > Viridiplantae > Streptophyta > Magnoliopsida > Gentianales > Apocynaceae > Voacanga > Voacanga thouarsii. The sequence continues at coordinate 35,230 of JANUWF010002833.1, read as the reverse complement.
ATAGTAGATGAAATTGAGCATTTGAAAAATAGATGATTAGACGTTTCTGGATGTACCTTACATAAAGGACAGGACAAGTCATCAAGCCTGAACACAAGTGTATCCTTGGTTTTAAGCCTACCCTTAGCACACAACTAAAGAATGAAAGAGTGTTTGGGCGTTAGTCCCTGTTCCCATATGGTTTTGGTCCAATACACCTTACGTGCGGTTGATCTCGGATAGTCATAAGCACAGCCTGTGAAAGAACTAGTACACATGGCCCAAGAATGAAGCTGATCAGCCGCACAATTAATATCTCGTTCATGCTCCAGTATCATATCTCTAATTGCTAGCAGTCTACGAAATACAGGTGAGTGGTCCCTGTGAAGGTCGATCTCCCAAACAGATCTGCCTTTTAAATAATAGTGTGTCACCCATTTGACCCACAAGGAATTTTTCTCCGATTGGATGTCCCAAATTATTCTAGACGAGTAACGCTCTATTCCAAGTGTGCAAGTCACGCAAACCAAGACCACCCTCATTTTTCGGGAGATAAATATTCTTCCATGCAATCAGGGAGTTCTTTGAGTCCCAAAGAAAATCCCTAGCTATCCTATCCAACTGACAAATGATAGCCGTTGGCGTAGGGAGGATAGATAACCAGAAACACTCAACCCCTTGGAGAACAGATTGGATCAGTTGGAGGCGCCCAGCATAAGAGAGAGAATGAGCGCACCATCGGCCAATGTATGAACCAATGCGGTCAAGCAATGGTTTGTAGAAAGTAAACCGAACTTTACCATTCATGATTGGTAGGCCAAGGTAGCAGAACGGGAATTCCCCAATAGGTATGTCGGTAGTTTGCAGAATATTCTCCTGATCATTCAAATGGATTCCCGCAAGATAAATATTAGACTTATCCTTATTGATTTCAAGACCTGAGCTCCTTTTAAATTCTTCCAGGCAGTTAAGGAGAATGCGTATAGAGGAACAATCACCCTTAGCAAACAACATAAGGTCATCCGCAAAAGCAAGGTGAGTAATCCTTAGCCCCTTACACTTGGGATGATACTTGAAAATACCGCCAAGTGTGTGAACTTTGACAATCCGTGAGAAATATTCCAAGCAAATGACAAATAGCAAAGGGGATATCGGGTCCTCTTGGCGTAGACCTTTTGCTCCAGTAAAGAATCCATGGACAGTCCCATTGATAGCTACAAAGTACGAGGTAGTGGTGACATATTGCTCGATCCAATTCACAAAAAGAGGAGGGAACCCAAGCTCTGCAAGAAGATCCATTAAGAAATCCTAATTAACTGAGTCATAAGCCTTCCTTAGGTCCACTTTAATTGTACATCGAGGAGAAACTCTTGTTCTACTATACATACGCATAAGTTCCTGAACCATCAAGATATTATCAGTCATGAGTCTGTCTTGAATGAATGCCGTTTGAGAAGTGTCCACAAGGATAGGTACAACCAGCTTCGGTCTGTCGGCCAGAATCTTGGATATGATCTTGTACACCATATTACAACAAGAAATAGGACGGTAGTCACACACCCTCTCAGCATGATCAGTTTTCGAAACCAGGGTAATAATGGAATGGTTAATCTGCTTAAGAATTTTTGCAGATGTGAAGAATTCTGAAACAGCATCAAAAAGACTTTCTCCCACCGTATCCCATGCTTTCTTGAAAAATAAGGCTGAGTATCCATCAGGGCTGGGGGCTTTGCAATCACCAATGTCCCATAGGGCTGATTTGATATCTTGGATAGTGACATCCCTAACCAAGTCCATCTTCAGGTCATGAGGTACCAAAGGACCAGCCCTAACGTAGTCCATATTGATTCCCTGGCAGTCCACCTTCGTCCCAAGAAGAACATGGTAATAGTTCACAAATTCATCAGCAAGATCCCTAGGGCTAATGGTCATGCTACCATCATCCTTGCGAACCGAAGCAATGAATCCCCTCTTTTTATTCCTTTTGACAATGTTGAAGAAATAATGAGTGTTCCTATCAGCGTGTGCTACATACATTCCTTTAGCAAGTTGCTGGTAGAACTTCATTTATGCCTCCGCAATACGCCATGCCAATCTTTTACACTCCTTGAAGTGTGCAATAAGATTCTAATCCTCAGGGTTTGCCAGTAAAAGCTGTTGGGCATTGAGTACAGCCTGGTTCGCATGTTCAACACGATTCGATAGGTGAGAGAACTCCAGTTTGTTAAGCTTCCTCAGGTCACACTTTAACATTTTCAATCGACGACAGAGGGTGAACTGGTGGAACCCCCTATGTTGCTGATCCCAGACCCCTTTGACAATATTTTGGAATGAAACATGGTCAGCCCAAAAATTAAGGAACCTGAACGGTCGTACTGAATCCAGAGTATTATCAACCAACGACCAAATAGCAGGGCTATGATCAGAAATGCAGCCAATAGGGAAAAAACTCCACTGAAGCCTGGGTAGAACATTGAAACCAAGCATCATTTCCCATAACTCTATCAAGTTTGGATCACACCCTAGAGTTTGTCCAAGTGAGCCGAGGGCCAACATAAGGTAGTTCCTCCAAGCCAGTATTAGTACATAATGATGCAAAGTCCCGAATATCATATGTTGAAGGCAATGACCCTCTAAGTTTATCATCCACATGTAAATAAGAATTGAAATCTCCTATAAGGATCTATGGCTCCGACAGCCTTGAAGATAAGAATTGAATATCTTCCCATAAATTTCTATGAGCTACAACAGAATTGTAAGTATAAACAAAAGTGAAAAAAATGTAGCATGAGTAATCTTACAAGTGATTCTAACAGTCATAGCCAGAGGAGTGCAATGAAATAATAGGACATCCACCCTTGCACCATTCCGGAAGATGACAATTCTTCCACCATCCGATTCCACAAAGTTATGAATAGTCGACCGGTTAGAGAATTTTATTTGCAAAATATTTTCCAGCCCAACAACATTCGGCTTTGTATCTAGAAGACCAATAACATCAATACGACGTTTAGAAGAAAACTTCTAAACCCCGTGCTGCTTGAGGGTCTTGTTTAACCCTTGAATATTCCAGGATGCTACTCTCATTTAGGACTAATCAGTGCCCGTTGGGCACCAATCGAGTCAACACTGCGTTGTGCATATTTCTTCCATACCAAACAAATGAATTTTGTTGCTTGAGTAGTTGCCTTACCAGTATTTCCCATGTCATTTGGGGGATTGTTAACACATCCTTCAGTCCTAGTAGGAGAGGCAGAAATATTGTTTTCGAAATGTACATTTAAGTGTGATTTTGAATGCCTATGTTGGTGTCCCCGACGTCGTACTCTAGACGACCTCTTCTTTGGTAACTTGGTCTGGCAGATGAAGATGGAACATCAAGTTCAGCAGCCCCTCTTAGTCCTTGAATGTCATTGGTAGCATCCTTGTCCATGCCCTGCTCATTGCTCACAGGCACAGACAGTGTGTTGTGCACGATGTGGTCGTTGTCTTGCTCCAACCCAGTGGCGGGTTGTTTCCCCTTATCATTGTGTGAGTTCCTATTCAAACCAGGTGAGGGTGATCGCGAGTTGTTGTTACGTCCAACGAGTGCAGAAGGTGGCCTTACTCGTTTGTTTTTCTTTACACTTTGGCCAATGATAATTCCGTCCGTCTTGGGTGCTAGCATCTGTTCCTTTCTTTTCATTTTTTCCCCATGCATACCTCCGTGACATGCCTAAATTTACAGCAGTAAGTATAGTAGGATGGCTCAAATTCAAAGCGGACTGGCTGCTACCTGATCTTACCAGATGGCAAACGAATAGGCACCACCTTCACTAGAGGTTTTAACACATCCACTTCAACTAGTACTCTAGCATATGAAACACGATCAAAGTAGCAGTAAGCATATCAGTCATCACCGGAATGCCTATAGCAGAGGCAATTTTACTTAGAGCTCTCATATTCCAGCATCCCAAAGGCAAGGCTGGAAAAGTGACCCATATCGGCATTATGCTCACATCTTCAAGGGAGAAATCAAATTCCGCGGCATCACTTTGAGCATAAGGGAACGACCAAAGACAGCATAAGGGCCCCCACGAAGCACATGTTGCCTATCATCATCTGTTTTGAATCAAAAAATCAGCCACCCAGAAGCATGATTATGCACTTTAGACTCGAACACCCCGAGTGCTTGGTAAGATCTATGATCGCTTTCATTCCAGGAAACCTACTCGCAAACATCCCGACCAGGCAGAAACCGAGCTTATCCTCGGCATCCGAGTAAGTCCAATGTATCAATGTCAATTAGATTTCCGGGGATGGGCATATGGCTAAGCTTCATACCATTCTGCTGGCCTCGGTTACCTTTCACGACATTAGCCCAGGACCATGAAATATGATTAGAGTCCAATGGCTTGGAAGGGAACAACAGAATAGGATTGTTTTGGTTGTCTGCTACCGAGGGTCCAGGGGGACAGAGGGTACAGGTGCTTCGAGGTTAACGTTCACCATTTGGACAGGCTGTAGGCCGAATTGTTTGGACGTTTCTGGTGGGTGGACGAGGTTCATACTGATTGGAAGGGCAGATGATAATGGGGTAGTAGGAATGGATGAATTTGATTCACAAAGCTGGGGCAAAGACGGTGGGGTCAGATTGGGTAGCTCTATGGAAATGGACATGTCTGCTAAGCCTGCTCGAGGAAACTCTGGAACAACCCCCTGATTGAGTTCTTTTTTTCGGCGTCTTGTTTGGACCATTAGGTCCAGTCCCCCAACACCAAGAGAGAGAGGAATATAGCCAAATGGATAAGAGGAAGAAGACAAACAACTAGAATAAGATAATGGTATCAAAGGTTCGGTAAACTAACTACCTGACTTACATGGAAAAAGCTGCGTGGGAGAAAGTTTATAGGACGAGCGGGAGGTTGGTCAGTAGAATTTGAAATTAAGAATAAACCTTAGGCAGATTAGAGCTCTTGAGAAGACAGAAACGAGGGACTGACAAACTGGTATTCACACAAAGGTAGTGGTTTATGAAGATCAAAGAGTCATTTTTTGATGTCATAAAAGAAGCCCTGGACGTAATGGATCATCCCCCTACAATCAGCCAACAATCTAGCCAACTGATATACATAGTACAAGAGGATATTATTGGAAGGGATACCAGGACCTTCTAGGAGAGATAGGGAGTAAAACTAGGAAGAAGAAGCAGGATAGAAACAAATGAGCTAAGACACTGCAGGCTGTCCATTGTTCATAATCGGGTAGGCTAGAGAGATAGCATTACAGGATACATTCGCATAAGTGTAGCTACACAGTGAACAAAACCATAAAAAAGAAATGACTAACCAGCATGGGTTATGTTAACATTCACTGCAACTTGACGATCAGCCATGGAGATCGAGAACGGGAAGTGAACTCATCGGAGTTTGAGAGCTTCTCTCTCAACACTTCTCTCTCAGCGAGGCTTCTATATGCCACGTTGTTAAACTGGATATCTAATATCAGCTGATTTTATGAGTTCATTGATACATAGGATTGAGGAATGAAGTGATTCTCTCCCTCTCTCTTCTTTTCCACCTTGATATTCAACCCAAATCTCCAATAGCGTTTAACTTCACAATATATTGAGTAATGGGCCATGAATGACTACCAATTTAAGAGAAGAATTTGAGTTAAATATTCAAAAAGTTGTAGGAAATTTTAACATTATAGCACGTGAATGATTAAATTGTCACCGTCGAAGTTACTAAATCTAAAAATCAAAATCACAGTTAAATCGTATATATTGAGTTGGCATGCTAATTAATTAATGTTTGATGGTGTTGAAGGTTTTCACTTGTTGAAGCTATGAAATCCCGTGAAATTAATCGTATGAGAAGTCACCTAAAATTATACTTCTTCTATTGATGATATTACCATGTTCAGCCCATCATCCAATATATGAACATAAGCTTGATGCTAGAAGCGGGAAATGAAATTTTAAAATCCTTTAGAAAAAATTAAGCAAAATCCTAAAAAAGTATATTATACTTTTTAATGTTTAAAAAAATTAAATTACACCCTTTTGTAAAAGATCTAATTTCAATTAGTAGCTTTATATTTTAATGATTTTAACCATGCAGAACAGTCCTTGACTAGTTCTATTAACCATTTTGATCCTCTTACCAAAACACACACACACACACACACACGCATAAAAAGTACTTTTGTGACTTCCTTCCTTGAAATGATAAATATATATAATTCCTTGAATATATATATATATATATATATATATATATATTGGAAAAGATGTAAAGGAAGCGGTTTTACAAGAAATAAACCCAAGAAAATCAAATATCACTACAAGAAAACAATCATTTAGCGATGGCCACTATTCCGTTGCTAATTTACAAGGCCAAGTAAAGGGAGGGACAATTAATCGATGAGTTGACCATCTATAGCTATACCCTTTGAATTAGCAACGGCATTGCAAAGGTAACAATTCCACGACAGTTTGAAGAGGACGAGATAACTCCATCGCTAAATTCCGTAGCTAAACCGTCACAGATTGTTAGGATTTAGGTACGGCCCTATAAATTGTTCTTATCAAATTTTTGTTGAAATATAAAATTAAGGATCCGTGGCTAAACCCTTTCTAATAGAGAGAATTTAGCTACGAAGAAAAATACCCTCTCTAATTGCTAGGGTTTAACTACGGTTATAGAAAATTTTTCAAAAAATTTTCGTGAAAAATGAAAATAAATTTCCATCGCTAAGCCCTCACAACTAGCTAGACTTTAGCTACGGAGTTATAAATATTTCCATGATAAATGTCCAGATGCCATAGCTAAACCATAGCAAATTGCTAGGGTTTAGTTGCGGCTTTATAAATTTTTAGTGAAAATGAAAATAAATATGCCATCGTAAAGCCGAATTAAATGTCAAAATGCAGTAGCTAAACCCTAACAATTTGAGAGGTTTAGCTATGGCTTTATAAATTTTTACAATAAAATGTGGTGAAAAATGAAAACAAATATTCCGTCGCTAAGCCCTCTCAACTAGATAGGGTTTAGCGACAGAGTTAATAATTTTTCACCCGTCGAATATAAACTTGTTGCTACACCCTAGCAAATTGCTAGGGTTTAGTTACGGCTTTATAAATTTTTTCACGAAATTTTACTAAAAAATGAAAACAATAATTTTTTCAATTAAATTTTACTTTCAGATTTGTACCTAATTACGTATTTGAAAATATCGTTCAATTCAGTCATCATGTATCTATTGAGTGTTTGATTGAAATATTGAATAATAATATATATATATATATATATATATATGTCAATGTGATTGTTTCTAACTTATTAGAATATATAAAGATTCAATCTCTCCATATAGTATATAGTATGTAGATATATTGATACATGGAATAGTTATAGTTGTATATACATATATATATTCATTATATATTTTATACATTAGTGATAATACACACACACACACACACACACACATTATATGTTGTATAATGTATATATATACAACATATGTTATATAATGACATATATAACATACATATGTTATATAATGAAATATATAATGTATATACATTCCATATAACTTATGTTACATAAGTTATATATGTTATATAATGTATATATATGCACATATAATGTATATGATTGTATATATGTTATCTAATGTATATAATCGTTAATGTATAATTTCTATATATGCATATAGCAAATATACATATATACATATGTATAATATAATGCATCAACACATTCATATACTATATAACTACAACGAAGGAAATCTTAATTAGGCACTGAAATAGACACACAAAGATAAATTTGAATGTGTTGATAACTAATATATAACATATAGCATGTATAACATATCAATATGTATTACTTATACACATGTATGCACATAAACTTTTAACCGCTAATATATCAATATATTGATATACTATATCACTAAATTTAATATACCAACTATTATATATGTTATTACATATCTCAATTAAATATTAAGATAGACATATGATGAAAAAATTTGAAGGATATTGTTAAATATATAATTAGACACATATTTGGCGGTAAAAAAATTTTCAATTTAGAACAAAAAAAAAAAAAAAAAGAGCATAGGTAGTAGCTATACCCTTGCAATTTGCGATGGCTTAGCTACGACCTTTATCTTATTCTTGAAAAAATTTAAACCCCGTAGCTACGCCCTAGCAATTTGCAATGGCTTAACTATGGTCTTCATCATATATTTGGATATACCAAAAGCCGTAGCAATTTGCGACAGCTTTGCTATGGCATTTTCACATTATTCCTTCAAAATTTTGCCTCCAACAATTTCGAGAAAAGTTTAAAAAGCCGTCTCTAAACCCTATCTATTAGTGAGGGTGTTGCGATGGCTTTTAATATTTGTTGCTAACTTCTCGCTAAACCCTCTGGATCAACAAGAGTTTAGCGATGGACACGGAATTTTGCTTGGGTCTATCTGCCATCGCTAAACCCTTGTTATTTGTGAGGGCTTAGCAACGACATCATGGCCATCACTAAATTAATTATATAGTTAGAATCAGAGCCTTCTTATTCATTTTCTCTTTTCTTCCTCTTCTCCTCTCCGTGCCGACGACTCATCCCCTCCCCGCTTTGGATCGGAATCGAGCTCCCCTCTTCTCCCTTTATCCTTCCTTTCTTCTTATCTTTTCCCTTTCTTCCCACTTCCTTTTCTTCTCCCTTCCTTTCCCTCCCCTCCGCCAGAGTAGTGAGAGTCATCCTGCCGCCTAGTCGCCGCCGCTCCACTAGTAGTTCAATTTCCAATTTTTTTTTTCATTCCAAAAGTAATTAAATATTGATTGTGTTATTCCAATGGTTGAAATTTAATTTTCATATTTTCAGTGAATTAATGTTTGTTTCAGTAGAAATTTACTTTTTTTTTAGAATTCTAAATTATTATTTTATATATTGTTATTGTTGTATATATTGTATATATACAATGGCATTGTAATGTATATAAATTCATGAAATTTAATTATATGAATATTGTATATACAATGTATATTGTATATATAATGTATATAAATTAATTACATGCTTTGTTTCCAATGGATTGGTTGGATTATAGTTATGCTTTGAATTATAGTGTTTATATATAATGTATATAATTATGCTTTGAATTATAGTGTTTATATATAATGTATATAATTATGCTTTGAATACTACTTTTGGATTATAGTTATGCTTTGAATTATAGTGTTTATATATAATGTATATAATTATACTTTGAATTATAGTGATGCTTGGATTGGTTGGATTTGTTGGAGGAGATTACAATTAAGTAGAAGGGGGATATATTGTGGATTTTGGTTGGATTTGTTGGATGTGTCTTGTGGTGGCTTAATGCTTGGAAAACGTCCATTTTTAAAGGGAGACTCTGCCAAAATTTTTTTGAATTTAATTTTTAATAAACTACTTAATAATATTAAAAAGTTTGTAGTTCATAAACTTTTCCATTAATAATATTAATAAAGTTTTCTTAATAATAAACTAATTAATAGTATTAAAAAGTTTTAAATTTAATACACTTTTCAATTAATAATATTCAAAGGTTTTTGTTGTAATAAGTACTTAATAATATTAAAAAAATTATTTAATAAACCTTTCTATTAATAACAATTAAAAGTATTTATTTTAATAATCTTTTTAATGGTATTAAAAAGTTTTTAGTTTAATAAACTTTTCTATTAATAAATTCAAAGTTTTTTACTATAAACTAATTAATAATATTAAATAGTTTTTAGTTAATTTCTATTAATAATTTTAAAAAGATTTTATTTTAATAAACTAATTGCCAAGTGCTAGTAAGACAGATTGCTGATGGATCTCGTTTGAGCTGGTAAGGCCTTCAGCTCAAACATCTACTCAAGCTACTCCGGAGAAAATTCAGACGGTTCACTGTTGCTCATGTTTATGAGGGAATTAGATTGCAGATCGTTTGGCAAACTACGCATTGGATCAAAATGGACAATTTTTCTTTCCTAACTCTTCAGAGTTATCTAGACATATTCACAGATTATATCTTATGGACAAAATGCAATTGTCTTCCATTAGAACTTGTTTTTAAATAGTTTGGAGTTCAGGCTAAAGCCCCCTCCTTGTATTTTATTTCCCTCCAATTTTCCAATAAAATGTTCCACTCCTCGAGTGGTTTAAACAACAAAAAAAAAAAAGTTTAATAAATTTTGCTATTAAAAATATTCAAAGGTTTTTGTTGTAAAAAACTACTTATTAATATTAAAAAGTTTTTATTTAATAAATCTTTCTATTAATGATAAATAAAATTTTTTATTTTAATAAACTTTTAATGGTATTAAAAAATTTTTAGTTTACTAAAATTTTCTATTAATAAATTCAAAGTTATTTATTTTAATAAACTAATTAATAGTATTAAATAGTTTTTATTTAATAAATTTGTTTATTACTAAAAATAAACAAAACCTTTTATTTTAATAAACTAATTAATAGTATTAATTAGTTTTTAGTTTAATAAACTTTGCTATTAATAATATTCCAAGGTTTTTGATGTAATAAACTACTTAATAACATCAAAAAGTTTTTATTTAATAAACCCTTCTATTAATTATAAATAAAAGTTTTTATTTTAATAAAATTTTTAATGGTATTAAAAAGTTTTTAGTTTACTAAACTTTTCTATTAATAAATTCAAAGTTATTTATTTTAATAAACTAATTAATAGTATTAAATAGTTTTTATTTAATAAATTTGTGTATTAATAATATTAAAAAGATTTTATTTTAATAAGCTAATTAATAGTATTAATTAGTTTTAAGTTTAATAAACATTGCTATTAATAATATTCAAAGGTTTTTGTTGTAATAAACTAATTAATAGTATTAATTAGTTTGTAGTTTAATAAAATTTTCTATTAAAAACTATTTAACAATATTAAAGAGTCTTTAGTTTAATAATCTTTTCTACTAATAATATTAAAAAGTTGTTACTTTAATAAATGAATTAATAGTACTAAAAAGTTTTTAGTACTATTGAATTTTCCATTAAAAATGTTATTAAAAGTGTACTAAACAAATTGATAATAAAACATATGTATATTTTTCATGGCAGTTGTTTCCCTTGTTTGTGTTGTTGATTTTAGATGGACGATCGAAGTTGGATGTATAAAAGACATGGCTAGGGTATAAGGGGTATTACTGTTGAATTTGAGTGAGGAGTTAAAGAATTTTTGGCTTTTGCTATTTCGAATGTTTTATCTTCTACGATTCGATGTCCATGTTCAAAGTATCAAAATAGGAAGTACCAGTCTCCACCTAAAGTGGAAATTCATCTCTTTAAGTTTGGATTTGTTAGTAACTACCATCGGTGGAAATGTCATGGTGAACTGTATGGTACAGTTTCGGGACAGTCGACCTTGACATCAAGGGTTGTGACTGATGAGAACAAATCAAGCAACCCATTTCGTGAAATGGTTTTAGATGTTGCAGGGCCGGAATTTGATAATTATAGGACATCTAACAATTTTGTAGATGAGGCTCCAAATAAAGAAGCACAGATGTTCCACGATATGCTGTGGGCTGCTGATACCTCGATATGGGAAGGGTGCATGAGCCATTCACAACTTTCACCTGTGTCTCCATGATGGGCGATATTCCATCCAGGCAGGTGACGCCGTCACCTACAGTTTCGTCATTTGTCGGTTCGAGTCAGACTACACCTCGGGACCATGCGCTGTGACCATTGATTGTGCCACAATTAGACAGATATGATTAAGATTGAATTTATATATAATTTTTATGTACAATAGTTTTGCATAATTTTAGAACATATTTAAATTTCTATGTTAACTTTATTGTTATGTAGTTATTTTTTATAACATATTTAACATATTTCATTTTAATATATATCAACTTCATTTCTTTTTTATGCTTATTGAAAAAAAATAAAAATAGATTTGTTGGTTCCCATCGATATGTATTGGAGATCACATCGATCTTTCAGAGATATTTCGACGGTCCTTACGCGTGTTGGGCGAATGTCCCGATTCACGTGAGGAACCTCTGTTTTGAGGAGTTTGCGGTAAGTTACAAATTTTTGTATAATTTGTTAAAAAATAATCTCTTTGTACTTTATGTATATCTTTTTGGTTATTTAATATATACTAACAACTTGAAATATATTTAACTTTTTGCAGAAGTTATTTCATTGGATTGAGGATCATAGTGCCCAGATCCGGTCCAACTGGGAGCACAAGTGTCGGACTCGCCTTTCGGACACCTTATCGAGGGTTCCAAAGGACGACCCCTACTGGTCTGTGCCCTTCCTGGATTGACCATTGTCATTAGGAGGTGATGAGGGAGTGCTGGGGCAGAGAGGAGTTCTAGCGGATCTCGGCCACTGGCAGGAGGAACTGGAGTCATTCCATGACCACGCATACTGGCAGGTCTGTCTCCTTTATAGCCCATGAGGACCTTATGGTAATTTTCTTCAGTTATTAAAACATTTCGTATACTTGCTTTATTTTAATCCATTTTTAGTCTTTATTTTTATAAGTTATTATTGCTATTGTGACAACAACATATGGGTAATGGCATTAGCCATATTGAGATTTTTAAGAGGCTGCAAATGTTCCATAGTGGGGATAGATAGGGGCAGTACGTCAGCGAGGATTTTCTCAAGACATTGGTAAATAAATTATAATTTTTTTTATTTGCAAAAAAATTTCTTCTTTTTTTATTTTATTTAATTAAATTTCATGCTTCCCAAATTCAGGAGCACGTGATGACTACCAAGGAGTGCCAGTCTCAGGCTTCTTCTAGTGGATCTACCAGTGCTACCTCTCTTGCCTTACCTGATGATTGAGCGCTATTCATCTAGGCATCCGGAGGCTACAATAGAGGTCGTGTATATGGCCTAGGATTTGAGGCCGTACGAGCCAGGCAAGAGCTCCAGCAGGGTTTCCTGGCAGCCTCGTAGCCCTCCCCTCATTCGAATATCAATCAGATTGTAGAGGACAGAGTGTAGGAGAGGGTCCAGGAGGTTACGGAGCAACAACAATGATAGTTTGATAGGAGGGTGGACCGGTTGAGAGATCAAATGTCACAGCGAGAGGGTATTTATACTGGATGGATGGTGATGATGTTAGAGAAGATGGGATTACTGCCACCACTAGTGTCACCGCTTGATGAGGAGGAGGCCAAGGATCAGTCTGATGACACCTTTGTTATGCCTCCAAATCCTCTTTGGTTCCCGTCTCGTCCTCGTTCTCCACCCTCACCTCCTTTGGCTGGCGCTACTGCTCCTGTAGCTAGTTGATATATTTTTTATATGTAATAATACGTTCTCCACACCTTTGTTTTGCGACGGCTCGAAAATTAATTTTTATTAAATTGAAAAAGCCGTCGCTAAACCCTCTCAAATTTGTTACTCCCTCTAGTCCTTATTGGGTAATTTTGTATTGAAAAATGTAATACTAATTTGATAAATTCAAAACCACTTAATGTGAGAGTTTAGTGGATCAATAAAGAATAAGGGTAAACTTGGAAAAAAAAGTAATAAATAGCTCCTTGATTTCACAAAGTGACAGATAATTTGGACAAAAAAAATGACAAAAATGTGACAGTTAATAAGGACCGGAGGGAGTACAATTTTGCGAAGGCATAAAAACTAATTTTTATTAAATAGAAAAGACCGTCGCTAAACCCTCGCAAATTTGTTTTGGTTTTGCAATGGCTTGTGAAATTATTTTTTAAAATTTAAATTGGCCGTTGCTAAACTGTCGCAAATTTGCTACGACTGGATCATTCCTAAAACTAAACAATTAAATATAGCCTTCACTATTCCCTCAAAAATAATTGAAAATATTTTTTTATGCCGTCGCTAATACGTAGCAAATTTGCCAAAATTAAATTCATTGACTACTTTTTCGGCATAGTGATTGTCCTCACAATGCCATCGCTAACAGATACGACATTTTCGTGCTATCGCAAATTTGTATTTAGCGATTAGCGTTTCAGCTACAGACAAATCCGTCGCAAATCCCGCTGTCTCTTGTAGTGTATGTATGTATATTTCTTTTTGTTTCCCTCAATTTTTTTAAAAATTGGAAATTACACGTTCATAGCCGATTAATCACCAATGGGATTACAATTACGAAGGAAATTACAACTATAATCGTTTGGAGATATCCTTCTTTTCTTTTTTTTCTTTCTTTCGTTTTAAATACCTGAAGCAACAAAGAATATGCACTACAACAAAAATTTATTTTAACTACATTTTTTTAACGTCATTAATTAAAAGTGTCCCTATAATAAGGATATTCGTGATGTTTAGAATAAAATGTCGATAAATAAATAAAAAATCTTATCATTTTTAAATTAAAGTGTTGGAATATTATATATTTTTTGGACATTATTGAAAATACATCCTAATATTAAAAATATTTCTGACACTCTTTAAAAAAGTGACATGTAAATAAATAATGTCAAATATCAATGATTCTTTTTTATATAACTGTCGTCTCATCCAAAATCATGGGCCACTTTAAAACTAATTGTCCTGACTCAAAAGGAGTTTTTTGGCCAACATTAATTAAAAGTATATCCATAATATGAATCATAAAAAGTGAAAATTCTAGCGTGGACCCAGTAATTACTACATATAGTATCCGATTTTATGACGAAAAGAAATTACACCTATAGTACCAAATGCTTCACACGGAACCCTAAATAGAAAATTGGGTAATTTTTAAATTTATCCTTAAAAATATTCAATTGTTACAATGATGTTTCTCAAACATTACTTTACTCAATTTTATCCTTATAAATATAAAAAATATATCAAAGTAGTCTTCCATCTATAATTTAAAACTCAAAATTTAAAAATCAAATAAAGTCGGATAACATAAAGTGTAATTTTCATATTCATCCTTAGACATATGTAATTGTCTCAATCAAAATTTTCAGATATTACTTTACTCAATTTAATGCTTATAAAAAGTATATCAATGTACTCCACTATAACAAATTATTTAAAAAAAAACAACTTTAATAATTGATTTACTTAGACTTTAAGCATATTACTTTTTTTTATATATTTTTTAAACACATCACTCTTGTAATCATTTTTCTTTTTTTAAGCATACTAATTAACCTAATATCAATTTGATATAATTTTTAAAATTTCTCTTACAATACTTTTAAAATAATATGTTCAAATGTTTCAATCAAAGAGTTCAGAATTGGGTTGGAAACTTGGCTCTTGCTGTTTTATGATCTCCAAATGAAAATTTAAATTAGACTATATATATATATATATATATATATATATATTAAATTCAATTGCACTTGTGTTGTACTTTTTTATAACTATTTATTTGAATTGAAAAATAAAAATATATAAAGTTAATATGAGAATAACAAAAAAAAAAATATTTTATGAGTATAAAATAGTTATCGAGAAATAAAAAATATTTAAATTAAAATTTTTATCTGATTTAAAATTTTAGTTTGAATTAAATAACAATTTAAGTACACATTAAATTAAAGATCATAGTATCAAATACTCATGAATAGATATCTATTATTTTTTCCCCTCTTTAACGTTTGTTATATTATAATATTTTAATCTCTTAAAAAAAATTTCTTGTAATGTTTAACGTACATACATACATACATACATACATACATACATACATACATACATACATACATACATACATACATACATACATACATACATACATACATACATACATACATACATACATACATACATATATATATATATATATATATATTAAAATCAATTAATGTCTCTAGTGAGAATTTTTTAAGTAAGCAACTTAATTTTGTAAATTTAATGAGGAAAAGTGTAGACGCACAATGGATATAGATGAGGTTAATTGTGTAAAGGTAGGAGATGAAGATATAGGATTGGCAATTTTGATAATTGTTTTTCTTAAAATTTAAAAGTATCTAAGAGAATGTTTTAAAAAACTATATCAAATTAATATTAAGTTAAATATACTTAAAAAAAAGAATATAAGAATAATGCGTTTAAAGAATATAAATAAAAAAGTAATATGTTTAATGTTTAAGCAAATTAATTCTCAAATTTAATATTTTTATTTTTAAATTTGTCTTGTGGAGTAGTTTAATACACTTTTCATATTTATAAAGATTAAATTTAATAAAATAATATTCCAAAATTTTGATTAAAACAATTGTATATTTTTGAGGATGAATTTAAAAATTACTCTTTATGTTATTCAATTTTATTTGACTTTTTAAGTTTTGACTGTTAAATTTTGGATGGAATAACTATATATTTTTTTATTTTTATAAAGATTAAAGTAAGTAAAGTAATGTTTGAAGAATTTGATTGAGACAATAAAATATTTATGAAAATAAATTTGAAAATTATCCTAAAAAATGATATGTAGAAGTTGAAAAATCTATAGTGCATCGAACAGTTGAAAAACAATGCCACCTTAGACATCAACCTAGCTAATAGTTTTCCCACGTTTGGCAATTTCATTTTTCTGATTAAGGAGTTCAGAGTTGCTAGATGTATTATATATAAAAAAATAAAAATAAAAGGACCAATGTTCTAATCAGGGTTCAGCTTGTCCAATCCTGGTCTTAGTTTATCCAATTAAATTGGTGGCAGAGAATTGAAAACTTAAAAGATTGAGAATTATTACTATTGGTTAAGTTTATGCCTTTCATTATGATTTAGAGACTTCAGATTCGATGATAGTTGTTCTACCTATCGGCAACACAACACTATTAAGAGTACCTATTGATGATGTTGAAGCCCTCAGAGCAGGTAATTGGCGTTACTCTTCCAAGAGTTTATAACTATAACTGTCATGCAATTGCTAACTTATTTGTCAATATGCAGGTTTTGCTGATTATGAGATTTTCAACGGATTTAAAGATAATGAAGAAGAAAATGAAGAATCATGTTGCCAGAAGAAAATATTCTGGATTTATGATATATACCAAGTCCAAGTCAAGTGTATTATTCCATATCTTGCATATCAACCTAGCAGGGAACTGGACCTTCTGTTTAGATTTTCACCCTGTTGTCCCTCTCAACTTGTAGTGATTTAGGCTAATTGTTTCAACGTAAAGCCTACATAAGGCCAAGCATGAAGGTTGCCTCGTGTTGAGTATAAATAGAACCTTACTAAAATAACCTTACACACAAACTCTTATATGTATCATTTCAGCTATATATATATATATATATATATATATATATATATGTATGTATGTATGCAAATCTTTTCCACCTTCTGTGCTTTATTATATTTAGAAAACATTTATCAAAGCAATTTTTTGCATTTATTTACATGAAACTATTGAATTGATTGTGTTAGTACCCTCATGATTTGGATCTTAAAGCAAATATGAATAAAATGCTATGGATATGCTTTCTGATAATTGAACTTCAATTATATAAAGTTCAAGAACCTCTTGATAGGGCCGCTGCTTTAATATTTAATAAGTACATTTCAACTAAACTAATAGTAGTATTTTAGTTTAATAATATGTCAGATTTTATAAGAATATTCACAATATTCAAATTCAATTATTAGTTTGAATTTATAAAAGTTGAAACAAGAAGTTTAGTAAAATTAATCAAAAAGAGACTTCAAATTTAAAATAAAAGAACAAATCAGTTAATATTAAAAGATTAATATTGCAGAGTAATATTAAAATACATTATTTCACAATATTTTAAAATTTTCACTTATTATTTTTTTAGAAATTTTAGAAGTATTATTCAAAATTTATATCATCCCGTGCAACACACGGGTATCAACCTAATGTATTCTTAATTTGTGAGATTGATAAGAATTTTTATACAACAAAAATAATAATTTTTACATGATTTTTAGGATAGCGAGAGTAGCTAACTGTATTACATCTGTTATTCCATTTTCCAAACTACCTCTAATCAAACAGCTTGAAATCTTCATACATTGCTTACTATAAATAGGGAAAGAAACATTTCTACCTCATCAATTTCTTGGTCTTTAGAAGCATGAATTTGCATATCATTTCGTCAACGACTTCTTCTCCCAATGTTTACTTTGTTCTGTCTTTGATTGTACCGCTCTCATTTTCAAGCATTCATGTAAACCAGGCTGCTCGCCATCTGTTGCAAACTTCTCAACCCGCCATTCCTACAATGCCGTTATTGCCTCAATCTACATTGCCAACGATGCCAAACATACCTACCGCTACACTGCCACCATTGTCTACCACTCCTTTGCCAACACTGCCAACTAATCCGTCTTTGCCAAAGCCCAAGTTGCCGCCACTGCTAAGCACTCAGCTTCCATTGCCCAACATGCCTGCTGTTCCCAAGGTGACGCTTCCGCCACTGCCTGCCGCTTCATTGACAAATATTCCTTCAATTCCAACCACTATCCCTTCATTTCCCTTCCTCTCGCCGCCACCGTCTAACTAGAACTTCTCTTGTGGAATGATTAATTGGTTCTGCTGGATTTGTTGCTTCTCCAAATTGCTATTTTATGCTGCAGTTAGCAGAAATTATTACTGTCATTTTATTCTATAGGAATTTGTTTATGATTGTTTCGACTGAACGTCTCGGATTTACTGCATTGTAAACTAAATATTTCATCGTGTATTTCCATTTGATTTTCCCAGGTGGCAGCGTTTGTCTATTCACTAATTTACTGCGATGATTAAAATCTAGTTTTATTTTATTGTAAGCATTCTCTACGTTGAGCTATTAGTTTAACAGCACTTAGAATAATAATTCAATTAAAGCATCCTTATGGGAAAATTTGGAGACAACACAGACAATAGTCATATATTATAGAACACGTGATTCAATTATTCCAATAATACGATATATGTATCTGACAATGCGGTGGTACAAGACTTAGGAATCATCTGCTTCATAGCAGGAATCACTAATAATATACCATAGGATGACGTAATAACAGGAAATCGAGCAGAACGAAAGGAAATCATTTCCGGAACATTGGCATCAGAAGGCCTAGTTAGTTAGATGGTGGCAATGGAAATCGCACCTTTAGTCAATTACCCTTGGTGGGCAAGCGGAACTCGAGAGCCTGGAAACGGCAGCCTAGGCAAAGTAGGGAAACTAGGCGCTGCGGCCAACGGTGGTGGTGAAACAGGCAACGTAGGCAGCGCCGGCACTGGTGATGGTAGAATGGGCAAGACTGGTGTTGTTGGAGGAAGTGGTGCTGTTCTGCACCTCCTAAACGGTGGTAGAAATCTGCGGCATTTGCGCCTAGGAATTAGTAGAGCACTAGGCTTCACTTGATCTGCAGAATTTTCCGAGAGTTGTCGAATCCCCTGAGTCACAGGGAAGCTTGACATTGATGCTACCAAGATCAAACAAAGAACAAGGCAAATATTGAAAGAGGAAGCCATTGATAGACGGAGTAACTTAGGAGATTGTATTTGTGATATTTGTAGTGAAGGACATGTACTTCTTGCTCTCATTTATAGGGAGAAATTTATGTAGAAAGTCTGATAATTAAGCATGTGAGCAGAGGTCCCATACCGGTTAGGTTGCCTTCTCAATAAACTACGTTAGTATAAATTCAAATTTCCCCAAAGAAATCCACAAATAATGTCCCAACACATGCCATGTAACAACACATTTGTATAAGAAGCCTCGTGCCTATTGTCTAGTAACCAATATAGAGAGTGGAAGTATTTGAAGCGTAAAGGATAATGAGGTTAATATTGTGCTTGACTTCGAACTTCAAATTCTTCTAGTAATTCATTAATTAGTACGGTTGCAAATGCATCCTAAACCTTTAGGCTATGTTTGAATTGTGGGAATGGCGAGGAGTTGAAAGGAAAGTAGTTAGAAGGAAAGAAAATCGGAGGAGGAAATGAAAGGATTGAGTATTTATGGTATTTAGATAGTAGATAGAAAGAGATGGACATATAAGTGTTAATTTACATATTAATTCATATTTTGATACGAGTATAAATAATTTAAATAAAAAATTAATTTATATAAAAATATTCAATAAAACTGATTTTCTTTCTATCTGTTTGGAAATTAATTAGACATTTTAAACCAAACTTAATTCTTCCATTCTTTCCCCTACCCCACCCTGTCCCACCACTTTGCTTTTCTTACCCTTTATAAAAATTGAGAAGGGCTATTCTCCAATTCTATTAACCCTGGAATGTCTCTAATCATTACATAAAAATACATCTCGTTACTAGTTTTGCTGTCCCGGGCATTGCACGGTTTTAATTTATTTAATGTTTATGTATGTTTAATTATGAGTTTATTTTACATGAACTTTTGATTTTTTTTTTGTTCGGGGTTATTTTAGAGATGTGATGAATTATGTAAGATACAAAAAACATATATATAAGGTATGTAGAAGAGAATATAACTATTTAGATATGATATAATATGTTTGATATTATTTTTAAAGGGTACAATGAATTGACGTGGAATAGTTTTTTTTTTTTTTTGGGTGAAGCAACAACAAGTGGTAAAAAAAGGGGAAAAGTTGCAAAATTTTAACTGAATTGTAGTCCAATTAGCATTAGTAGGTTGACTTGTGGAATTCCAAGTCCATTTATACAAAGAGGCCTCTTAAATGGGTAGTTAAATATTTAAGACTGCTTATGATTTTCTGAGTTGGTTTGGGCCATTTTTTCATGTTATTTTGTGTTGGGCTAATAGGTTTTTATGTTGGCCACTCTGTCTTGGATATTGTTTTTCGGTGTTTTTTTAGAAAGCTTTGTAAGAGAAGCTATTTGCGGTTATCGAGGTGGTGACATCTCTATTCTCATAAATTGTGTTTTCGAGATGACATCCCCACGAGTAGAGCTGTATTCGAACACGAACGAACGGAGCATCACATTTAGAGCCAGGTTGAATACTATTGAATCTTATTAAGTTGTGTTTAGAATTGTTTGATTATTGTTTGATAATGTTCGAGTTCGTTTTAAGTTCGAGTTCGAAAAACTCAATTAACGTTCGAGTTCGAATTGTTCGAGTTCGTTTATTTATATTTTATATTTTAAAATTTATAAAAATAATAATTAAATTTTAATTAAAAATAATTGAATATTATAATATTAAATAAATATATAATAATATTATTAATATTAATATTAATATTATAATATAAGATTTATTCTTAATAATAAATCTTAATATTATAAAATATAAATAAAATAATTAATAAAATATATTAATTTAAATATATATATATATATCCTAATATATGTTTACGAAAGCATTGAATATGTTCGTGAACGTATTCGAGATGGATTAGATTTATTATTAAATTGAGGTTTAATTGTTCGGGATTCATTAAGTTATCATAAGCAGGCACACTTGTCCAGAACCTGGCTTAGGCATTTAGGCTTGTTTTTATTGCGAACGTTCGATTCGTTTCTGTTCTACCAGGTTCAATTATGCCTTTCTTTATTATTTCTATTCATTTCATCTCACATTTAAAGTTATAATTACTATAAAAGTTCATTTTTGTGGTTTGGGAATTTAACTGTGTCTTTCCTTGGCTTTGACTTGTTTGTTCTCAGTCGGATTAGATATAGGTTCAAAGATAAAGTGAATAACCTTTACAAGGGTTATCTTGGTGAAAAATGCTGCACACCGTTGTTGCATTCATTTTAATTCAACTACTCTGGTGCGCAATTTTGACGAGAAAAATTATCTTTTTATTTATCTGCAAAAATTGGACGGCGGAGGGTAGTGGCTGTAACTGTAGATGAGCTCTGGATTCTTCTGCCTTTAGGCGACATGCTGAATGGCTACAAAATACTTCTTCCATCTAAATTTCTTTCCTTGTTTTTTCTTTGATATATTTGTTTACCGATTTACTGAATTGTTGTCAGATCTGGTTCAATGAAGAAAGCTTATGGGTTTAATGATAAAGATTTGGGATGGTGGTTGTTTGCGTTTTAGATTCTGGGTTTGTTCATTGGTTTTGGCTTATTTGGGCATGCTCTCTTTGCCGAATTGGATTGTTTTTTCATATTATTTTTAGATTCTCTCTCAACTGGGTCATTTTGTCTGTCTTATTTCTCAGTTGCTCTAAAAATTTGTTGATTTGTTGATTTTGGTTTGGTGGTGCCTTCTGCAAGATCATCAAGTTGTGACTAATTATTTCTCGTTTTTTGAAGAATTATGTGATCTTCTAAGGTGGGTATATGGTTATGTTTGGTCAACTTTTTCATTGCATTTGTTTACATTTCCCACTTCTCCTTATGTGAAGAAAAATTAGAAAAAGCACAAGCAAGTGAACTATTTGGGGTTGAAATAGAAATGAGAGAATAGGCTGGCATGGGTTTTGTTGAAGAGAAGGTCAAATCAGGTGGTTTGTTGGCTGGGATAGAAAGTCTACTTCAGGAGATGAAACTGTTGAAAGAAATGCTGGATCATTCTGGTTTGTTAATTTTCCTCATTTTTCTTATATTTACTGTATCAATTGGTGCTAACTTTTAATTTTATGTATTTTCTAAAATAGCTAGTTATTCTTCCTTGTTGGAAATTTTATACTTTGTTGGATCAAGGTGATGCTAATGAAACAACACAGAAGACATGCATGCTACGAAAACTGAAGCCAAAAACAAGAAAAATGCAGAAGCTACACAGCAAAAGAATTAATTATTTTTTTTCCTTTGCGTGTCTTTGGTTTGTTTGGCCGTGAAGAAGACGATTGAACCACTGGAATGGCCTCTTCTTGTGATGACAATTCCGATTGAAATTTCGCGATTCGTCTACTTCTTCTTGTTTGCATGAACGCAAGTCCTTCTCGAGAACTCAGAATATTCCACAGCCTATTACTCGTTGGTGAAACAACTCAGGTGAGGAAAATTTAGTCTCAGAAATAGTTCTTGATCCTTTGCTATTGATTTGCAAAATTAAGAAAACCAAAAGAAAAAGGAAACCAACAAGAGAATTGAGCGTCTACCAAAGCTTCTGGTATTTTTTTCCACAGACCCCCAATGCACTTGCCGAGATGCACACGATTATCTCCTAGATAACCTAAACCCAGTTTTTATTTTTCAAAAAACCCTCTGGTTGTTATCTAGATAACCATCACAGAAGACATTGTGGTTTTGTCAACTCTTTAGTTCTGTGAATTAATTAAAACCCTTTTGGTCCAAGCTATTAAGCCATTAATTTTATTTATTATTTTTCCTTTGAATCCAATGAGCCCAAAATAAAAAACATTAAAAATTTATTTTCTGGGCCTATAGAATTAATCTAATAAATAATTAATGAGACCAAATAAGCCAAAATAATTATTTAAACCTTTTTATCTAGTTTAGGCCCATGTTAATTTTCTAATTTTTCAATCTGAGGCTTAGGCCTTGAATAATTAATTAACTAATTAAATTAGATAATATATTTAATTTCTTTCATTTTTTATTTTATTCCAGTTTAAAAATAAATTAGACTTCCTAAACAAAATAAAATCCTTTTCATTGAGATCGTTTCCTCGACCTAAAATTAATTAGGACTTATGAGCTATTCCGAGGACCCAAAAGACGCATTGTCTTGGCTGCTAAAATGTCCAAAATACCTCTGCTATATAAATAGTTGTATTTTGCATTTTAAATATTTTCTAATATCACCATAAAGAATATTGACCCCAATGATAATGCTGCGTTAGCTATGTCTTTGACCTACAAGGGAAATGACTAAAATACCCCTCTACATATCGTCGTGCTTATAGAGAGGAAAAAGTGTACTAACACATTTCTAAAAGATATCTATTAACCTTAGGCTTCTAGTCCAATGATTCACGACTTCTTGGAATATTTTTGCTTTCCAAGGGAACTACCTTAAAGTAAATATCGAAGTTATATTTCCCAGGGCTCTAGATATTTAGATCATTTGACAACCATAAGGGGCGATATAGTGTAGAAACTATCTTGTATAAATCTGTCTAAACTAACTAGTTATATACATCCAACATACAAGTATATTGGTCCTACTGAAGAACCACAACTATAGTATATCAAAGCATACGCTTCCAACTTCGTCAGACCACTAACTTATACTTAAGTTGTAGAGTACAAGTCCACGATGTAGCAACACTAGGTTTCCGCCACATAGTACTTTTAGAAATCACTATTATAGGTATTGTTCTTCGTATTCGAAATATGCTTGCGTTATGAAATGAGAAGACTCCTCATTGGCTAAAGGTAAGCCATTCTCTATTTAGAATTCATAACACAATGACCTTACCATGATGAGATTCCTATTCTCATCATTCGGTTAAGAACAAAGTTTATGTATTAAGTAACTCATGGCCCATACCTCATTGTGAAAGACCTCCATTCACATAAACCATTTACTTAAATATAATGGGTCTTTTCCAATAAAATATGTGCACAAATATAAGATTTCACAAATAATTTTTGAGAAAAATACTTTTATTAATACAAGTCAAAATTATATTAGAAACCTAATCTAAGAGGGCATACATTCCAACAATCTCCCACTTACATTCTAAGACTAAGTAAGTCTATAGGTGCCCACCCCTATAAACCAGCATATAATCTCTTGTACTCTTAAGATATTTGAGAATATACTTAACAGCCTACCAATGAACCTCTCCGGAGGTTGACTGATATCTGTTAACTAAGTTTACGGCAAAGTAGAAAGCTGGCCTAGTCCATAGCATGGCGTACACGAAACTTCCCACAATTGAAGCGTAGGGAATCCTACTCATTCTATCTTTTTTTTTCTTGAGACTTGGGACAATCCTTCGAGAAAAAAGACAACTTATGTCTGCAAAGGATTAATGCACCCTTGCATAAGTCCATGCTGAACTTGGCTAACATCTTATCAAAGTATACAGCTTAGGATAATCCTAACATTCTCTACTTCCTATTTCTAAGAAGCTTTATCCCGAGAATGTAACTAGATTCACCCAAGTCCTTTATACTAAAATGACTAAATAGCCAAACCTTGGTAGTTGATAGTGTCTTTATATCATTTCCAATAAGTAGAATGTCATCCACCTATAGCACAAGAAAAACCATGTTTATGCCCTCCATTTTCCTGTACACATATGGTTCATCCTCTTTTTGAATGAAACCGTAAGATTTCACAGTCTCATCGAAACGAATATTCCATACCTTGGATGCCAGCTAGAGTCTATATTAGATTTCTGAAACTTACAAACATTATGCTCTTGGCCTTTAGCAATAAAGCCTTCCGGTTGAGACCTATACATGTCTTCACAAAGATGGCTATTTAAGAATGGCGTCTTGACATCCATTTTCCATATCTCATAGTTATAATGACATACGATGGCAAGGAGGTTACGGATGGACCTAAGTATAGCTATTGGGGAAAAGGTTTCCTCATATTCAATACCTTCTTTTTTAGTATACCCTTTCGCCACAAGTCTAGCTTTGAAGGTTTCATCCTTCCTGTCCATTCCTCTTTTTCTCTTATACACCCATTTATACCCAATAGGCTTTATCCTTTTAGGTAAAGTTACAAGATCTCAAACCTGTTTGAATTACATAGACTCAATCTCGACTTTCACTGCTTTATACCATAGATTTGTATCGACATTAGCAATAGCCTCCACGTTTCTAGTAGGATCTTATTCCTGATGGTAGGAGACTAGGTCAAATGCCTCTTCAGTCCATCTTTCTGGAACCCTAGATATCCTCCCACTACTACGTGGCCCCGTTTGTAAAAGTTCTTGAGGCTGTGCCTCTTCTTGTTCTATAATCGGGTCAGAAGAAGTCGATTCAGAAGATAACTTCTCCTTAAGTTCCAACCTAGTTGAACCTTTAGTGGATATACTTTGATCATCCTCCAAGTATCTAGCATTAACACTCACAAGTACCTTTTACTTCTTGGGATGATAAAAGTAACCACCATTTGTTTCTTTTGGATACCTAACAAAATAGCATATTTCCGACCTTAGTTCTAACTTATCTCCCTTGATCAGTATATAGGCTGGATATTCCCATATCTTGAGATGATTTAGACTAGGCTTATGCCCAGTCCATATCTCATAGGGTGTCTCAGGTACTAACTTGGAAGGCACCAAGTTTAGAATATATGCCGCTATTTCGAGGGTATATCCCTAGAACGACACTGGAAGAGTAGCATGAGACATCATGTTTCAAACTATTTCCATTAATGTCATGTTCCTTCTCTCAGCTACTCGATTCTGTCAGGGTATTCCCAGCGTAGAGAGTTGGGATCCATGATGTACCATGTACTTCTTAAATTCACCAATGAGGTACTCTCCACCACAATCCGATAGTAAAGTCTTGATTAGTTTACCTGTCTGATGTTCCATTTCAGCCTTAAACTCTTTGAACTTATCAAAAGAGTCAGACTGAAGTTATATCAAGTAAACATAATTGTACCTAGTATTACATCTGTGAAAGTAATGAAGTACTCGAACCCCCCTCTTGCTAGTGTAGACAAAGGACTATACACATCAGTGTGAGCAAGACTCAGTATCTCTTTGGCTCTTTTCGCCTTTTGGGTGAAAGAACTTTTTGGTCATTTTTTCAATAAGTCATGATTTACAATAAGGCCAATTTTCCAATCTCAATGAGCCCAAAGGCCCATCTTGGATTAACCTCTGAATTCTGATTGAGTTAATATGACCCAATCTGAGATGCCAAAGATATGAGTCAATAACATTAGTCTTTCTCTTCCTGTTTAAATGTTCAGATTGAGTGTTATTTAATTGATTGGTAATATGATTATTGAAGAATAGATTTCCATACATGTGCGTAATACATATAACTTCTCCATTTATTCTGATAGTTATACCAGAATGAAAAAAAAAAGAATATCCTTGATTTATTAGTTTTGCAACTGAAACCAAATTTTGTCTAAAACCAAGAACAAATAAAACATTCTTCAATACAACTATTCTATTACAATCAAAAGTAAGTTCCAGTTCTCCCACAACAAAGGCCCAAACTTGTGCTCCATTTCCCATGCATAGTCCATATTTGCCCTTTTGGAGTCTTTTAATCTTGCTAAACCCCTACATGAAGTTACAGATGTGATCAGTGGCTCCTAAATCAACAATCCAAGTGGAAGTTGATCTAACTATTGACATAGACTCTAGATAGAAAACACTACTTGTGGGGTTTTTCTTGACTTGAAGATTTGGATACTCTTCTTTCCAATGTCCATTCTTTCCACATTTGAAGCATTTGCCTTTAGGTTTACCTTTGGGTTGGGACTTGGGCTGATGCACTACATTACCTTTATTCTTTTTCAACTTTCTGGGCTTGGGCCCAGTTCTTGAAGAAGAAGCCATCATAGCCCTTATTTGTGGCTTAATGACCTTCTTTGCCACCTAGAGCTCTTTCATTAACTCAGTTAAACTCATGTTTAACTTGTTGATCTTGTAATTCAACTTGAACTGAGTAAAAGATCCCAGCAAAGATTTAAGAACCATGTCCACTTAGCTCTCGGGGTCAATGACAGCCCCTAAGACTTCTGCTTCTTTGAAAGTAGTAATCATTTTGAGTATGTGCTCTCTGACTGATGCTTCCTCAGCCATCTTAGCGTTAATGTTTGTTCGAAGAGCCTCCTGCCTTGTGGGCCAGCTTTTGTCCACAAACATCGCAGCTAGTGATATACTGATATCGTATGTAGTTGCCATGTGCTCATGTTTGGATTGGAGTACATTTGACATTGAGGCTAACATATAGCATCGTGTCATCTTATTAGACTTTTTCTATGCCTTCTCAGCCTCAGGCTCTTCATCGAAGGAACCTTCCTCGATCACATGGCAGGTCTCGTAAAGGACATACTTATACTCCTCGGCTGTGAGTATTATGCCCAAGTTCCTTCTTCAGTTCACATAGTTAGGACCCGTTAACGGCTAAGGGACTGAAAGAACCTCCACCAACCATTTCTAAAATTTGAAAAATAAAAGAAATTCTCAAATTTGTGAAAATAAAATAATTTTGTGCACTTTATCCTCATATTAAACTGATAATAACTAACCCCATCATTATTATCTTCAACATGATTAATTTGACTCTGAGGAAAATTGACATAGCTTTTTAGGATGATTAAAAATTTCATAAGCTAATTGTGTTAACCACCACAAATTAATTTCTCTTCTAGCTAGGTAATGATCTAGAAGAAAACTCCATCGAGGGGATGGCCGTTTCTTTCTCATTTCCTATGGACATGCCTTGCATTGTAACCTCCAACGTGGGTTGGCCGATCATAGTACGTATCTTGAGTTATTAATTACATCATTCCAATAGTTCTAGATCCTTATGGCATCTCCATCCCATACTGGTTCACTCCCAGGGTGACGCGAGGAGACCCACAATCTCTATTGAGGATCGTGTTGGAAGCCGTGGGACCGTTGGAACCCTTCTCCCACTTAATTTTTTAAATAAGGATATTCTTGAAAAAATATCATTTGAAAATTTTCAATTAGGTTCTCTTTTAACTTAAAAATAAAATATCTAAATCTATAAAAAAAAAATTCTATGTCAAGGTTTATACCCTTTGAGAAATTTTCCTAATGGATTAATTTTATTTAAGTTATGAACTTAATAATTTCAAAAAAATTTCCATTTAAAACTTTCTAGAGATTTTGATCTCAAGTGTTTTATTTGACAAAAATAATTTTCCTTTGCTAAAATGAATTAAAATGGTTTTCCATTTTAACTTACAAAAATTTCTAAATCCCAAATATTTTTTATGTCAACGATGAAAACCTTTAAGAAAATAACTAAGGATTAATTTTTGTTTAAGTTTAAATTAACCATTTTATTAAAGAAAAATATTTTTCTTTGTAAAATAAAATTTCCCAAAGACTTTGGTCTTTGAGAAAACATGCACATAGGAATTAAAATAAATAGCATGCTAGAAAACTGTAAACATTTTCATACTTTTCTAATTTTAAACCAAAGTGCCCAAATAATAGAATTAAATACATTAATTAAATTAATTGATGAACTTGTTCAATCCTAAAATCCTTTATTATTATTTTTCATGCAAAATATTCAAAGAATATTAACTATTGCAAAAATAATTACTCCGCCAAGTATGGGAACAAAAACCAATAAACAAAAAAAAAAAAAGAAAGAAATAGCACTAAAAAAAAATAACAAGGGAATTTTTTTTTTCCCTTTGGTCTTGTGCACTTGCCACCTGGATCATGGCCTATAGGAAGAACCATAGACCATGAACTGCGGGTGGGTGCCTGTGACCCATAGGCACATAGGCTGCCCCAAGACTTAGTCACAATAGTGACTGCATCCTGGAAAGAATGCCTTGCATCCTGCCCAGGATGCAACTCCTGTTGCCGAGCCGAGGATGCACCTGGGCCTCGGTTGTAGCTGGACTGGGCGCCTGCCTCGGCTCTAGGCAGTCTGAGCCTCGACTCAGCTAGGCTACATGGTGGCTCGACGGCTTCTTCTTCAGACTTTTTTTTTCCTCTACGAATTTTTCCTAGAAACTCTGCAATTTCCTTCGTGATTGTTATAGGCAGCCTCTTGTTACATTTTTTTCATAAAAAACAAACACCACATCTGCCAATACCATTTCAAAATGGGTTTACACAATTGCTAAACAATACATTAAATTTTATAGAGCTTCCTAAACCTCAACTGCGAGGTGTACAAAGAATTCTACCCATACCAAAACAGCGAAGGACCTCAAGCATTCATCAAACAATTAAGTTGCCAATTTTTTTAACTAGCATGCATCTTTCCTAAGCCTTTCAAAGCATCATCACTCTGATACCACTTGATGCTAATAAAACAACACAGAAGCCATGCATGCTACAGAAACTGAAGCCAAAAACAAGAAAAATGCATAAGCCACATAGAGGAAGAATTATTATTTTTTTACCTCTGCGTGTCTTTGGTTTGTTTGGCCGTGAAGAAAATGATTGAACTATTGGAATGGCCTCTTGTTGTGATGACGATTCCGGTTGAAAACCCGTGATTCATCTACTTCTTCTTGTATGCATGAACGCATATCATTCTCAAGAACTCAGAATATTCCACCACCTATTACTCATTCATGAAACAACTTAGGCGAGGACAATCTAGTCTCAGAAATAGTTCTTGATCGTATGCTATTGATTAGCAAAATCAAGAAAATCGAAAAGAAAAAGAAAACCAATGAGAGAATTGAGAGACTACCAAAGCTTTTGGTTTTTTTTTTTCACAGACCCCCAATGCACTCCCCAAGATACACGTTATCACTTAGATAACCTAAACCACGGAGTTTTAATTTTTCAAAAAACCCTCTGGTTGTTATCTAGATAACCATCATAGAAGATGTTGTGGTTTTCTCAACTTTTCCTTTTTGTGAATTAATTAAAACCCTTTTAGTTCAAGCTATTGTGCCATTAATTTTATTTATTAATTTTCCTTTGGACCTAATGAGTCCAAAATAATAAACATTAATTATTTATTTTTAGGCCAATAGAATTAATCCAATAAATAATTAATGAGCCCAAATAAACTAAAATAATTATTTAAGCCTTTTATCTAGGCCTAGGTTAATTTTCTAATTATTCAATTTGGGCTTAGGCCTTCAATAATTAATTAATCAATTAAACTAGATATTAAATTTAATTTCTCTAATTTTTTTATTTTATTCTAGTTCAAAAATAAATTAGACTTCCTGAATAAAATAAAATCCTTTTAATTGAGACCATTTCCTTGATCTAAAATTAATTAGGACTTATAGGATATTGTGAGGACAAAAAAGACACATTGCCTTGACTACTAAAATGTCCAAAATACCCCTGCTATATAAATAGTTGTATTTTACATTTTAAATATTTTCTAATATCACTATAAAGAAATATTGACTCCAAGGATAATGTTGCATTAACTATGTATTCGACCTATAAGTGAAATGACTAAAATATCCTTCTGCATATCGTCGTACATTTAGAGAGAAAAAAGTGTACTAATACCTCTGTAAAAGATATCTTCCATCCTTAGGCTTTTCGTCCAATAATCCACGACTTCTTGGAATATTTTCGCTTTCCAAGGGAGTTATTCTAAAGCAAATATCCAAGTCATGTTTCCCAGGACTCTGGATAATTAGATCATTCGGACAACCACAAAGGGTGATGTTGTATAGAAATTATCTTGTACAAGTCTCTCTTAACTAACTAGTTTCATATACCCAACATCTAAGTATATTGGTTCCACTGAAGAACCACAACTATAGTATATGAAACTATACGCTTCCAACTTCATTAGACCACTAACTTATATAATCAGGCTATAGAGTACAAGTACATGCAGTTGTAGTAGTCTTGGTTTCCACCATATATCACTTTTAGAAACTGCTACTAATGGTCTAGTTCTATGTATTTGAAATACGCTTGTGTTTTGAAATGAGAAGACTATTCATTAGCTACAGGTATGCCATTCCCTATTTAGAATTAATAATACAATAACCTTACCATGATAAGATTCCCATTCTCATCATTTAGTTAAGAACAAAAGTTTATGTGTTAAGTAACTCATGGTCCACACCTCACAGTGAAAGACCTCCATTCACATGAATAATTTACTTAAACACAGAGTCTTTTCTAATGAAAATTATGCACAAGTATAAGGAATATTCCACAAATAATTTCTGAGAAAAATACTTTTATTAATACAAGTCAAAATTACATTAGAAACTTAGTCTAACAGAACATACATCCCAACAATAGGATGTTTCTTGGGTAATTTGTCTCTTTTCATGCATATTAGTTTGGGGCGGGGGTAAAGTATATATTTTGCATGTTTCTGGAGTGAATTATCTATCGAATGTGCATTTTTTTTAGCTATCTTTTCTGTTTAAGACTACCCTGGAAAATATACTTAACCAAATTCCAACTAAATTGGATTAAGGAGGAGAAATTTTAAGTTAATACAATTATTACTGAGAAGAGAAAATTTCACTTGTATCGCCATTACCATATGCAATTCTTTTTGTTGGGCAATTATTTTTCCATACCTTCCTATTCGGTACAAAACTTTTTTAGTAAAAATCATATAACTTCCTATCCTAACTTTGAAGAAAGGAGTCAAAGAATGTTATTTGATTTTTTTATCTAATTTGGGAGAATTTGTGAAAAAAAGGTATGGCATCTCACTACTTGCTTTATCTACAATATACTACTTTTAGCTTCTTGGCTGTTTATTTTAGTGAGGTATATCTGAAATGTCAGGCAACAGTCTTCCACTAGGGGTCCATTAGAATGATTGAAGAACCATGTAGATCTACATAACTTGTCTGTGATGGCCATTGCCGGAAAATTTGGTTGCTTATTGTCTTTTGATCCAAATGCGAGATTGGCCTTCGGGCTTCCGCTAAGGCAGCTCTAGAGGGAATAATGGGCATATGAAACCAAGCAAATATCATCAAGGTATTAGATTCCTAGTCGGTATAATTCTTGATTATATATATATAGGAGCCAATCTTCTCATGAGCCTGAATACATGGAATTCACTAACCTCTCCTCTTTTGTTGTGATAGGTAAGTAAGGATGAAGTTGCCTTTCTCACAGGACGTGATGATCTTTTCAGTGATGATGTGGTATTGAAGAAGCTATTTCATCCAAATCTGCATATTTTATTGGTATCTAAAGGGTTAAATGGTTGCGGATATTATACAAAGGTATGCTTTAAATGACACGCAACTTTCTACTGGTTTAGAGTAAAAACATCAGGTGATTGCATGATATTAAGATCTTTCTTTAATAATCTTGCAAGAGCACCATAGCTTCATTCCTTTTCTAGGAGAAAACCCATCAATGGCTTTTAAAGACATGGCATTTGATCATTTACAGCATATAATGGACTTAAAACTTACCAATTACTTCCTCCTAAAATGAAATATATATTTTCTCCGCTTTGAAAAATGGTGTAATTAAATTGTCTGATAGATAGAACATACTATAATTATGCCACTTTTTGCGGTTGGACTTGAAAATGCTCTATAGGCTTTACATATGTCTAATAATTCGTGGTTAATCTGCACATTCACTTGTTTTCTCAAATGGCTTTCCTTTATATTCCCAATTCTTTGTTGATCCTTTTGTTGCTGTTCTGATTGAGTAAACCAAATCCATTTGGAGCATTTTAAGGGTAGAGTTCATGGTCTCAAAGTTAAACCTATTGACACTACTAGAGCTAGTGATGCATTTGTTGGTGGAATATTATATAAGTTAGTCTCTAATCCAGCTCTTAATAAAACAGCTATGTTCATAGAATTTGCTTTACAATGGTATTTTTGGTGTTTAATGTAATCATTAATGTTTGAATATGATAATTGAGAAGCTTTTTATTTAAGATGTATTTTGTTTGTCACGTGTATAATATGTAAAACAGCTTATCTAATTTGAGAATTGGATTTGAACTATTTTTAAATTTGAAGAAGATAATAACAAAAAATAAGAAATCAGCTTAACAATAATGTAATAAAATAATCAGATAATAATAACAAACAATAAATTAACAATCAAACGTACAAAGGATAGCTATTTGAAATCAGCTTTAATTGTTAGTACCTTGCAGAAATCACCTTTCCTGTGTAATAAGAACCAATGGAAAAAAATGTTAGAATGTAATAGTTGTAAAGATTAATATAAAACCCCACTACCTACTTACCCCAAAAGGGCAAGGATGTCGCCTCGTCCTTAGGATAGGGGGTTTTTATAACTAGGTAATAAAAAGATAGAAGAAATAATCTAAGCTTAAATCTTATTACAACCTCAAACAATACTGCTTAAGTCTCAAAACAATTAAAGAATAACTATCAAGAAACAAATACAATCAAATGAATCTTCAAAACTCAAGGCAACACAAAGAAAATCAACCTTCAAAGTAGGATTGACCTGAAAATATGACATAAAAGGGTGATGAGAAATATTTCTCAGAAAGTCCTGTGCGTGCTCATGATAATTTAAATAAATCTTTCATGTATGGAAATTTTAAACAAGTCACAATAAAAAAGTTTGCAAGTCTCAAAATTCATCATTAAACATTGAGTGGTATTTTATCAGCATTTGCAAAATAAAAGTGTACAACTTGTAAAGAAATAAACCACTCAGATAAAGTTGACTATGAAACCCTGCATCATAGTCATGGCCATGAACCCTGCATCATGACAACATATTGTGAAACCCTGCATCACAATATAAGTGGGTGATCGGCCCACTGGGTGAGATACTCCTCCATCTTTACACCCTGACTTACTGGTTGTCCATTTCAAAAAAGAAACAGTCTACATGGACTGAAATTGCTAGCACGGATTGGCCTGACTAACTAAAGCTGTCACCTTGTCAGAAAAGAGCTTATCCCTCGATAGAGGCCTTCACCGAGAGACTTACACTACTAAAATAAGCATTAAATATGATAGCCTATTCATCACGTAGCTGTCGTATTTGCTAAATACGATGGCTAAATGATGGTTATAAGGCTTTCGTAATAAGTCTCATCACTTATTGACGACAACAACTACAAAACAATCGTATTAGGCTAATACAGTAGTCAAATACGACGGCTGTATTTAAGGGCCATTTTTTATCAACCAGAAGGTTTGTTGACACTGTTAGAAAAATCGTCGTATTTGCTTATCAAATACGACAGCTACAAACTTGATAAGCAAATATGAAGGCTGGTGACTGTCGTATTTGTTATGTTAAGCTGTTGGGACATACGACCAAGTACAACGGTTGTAGCCGTCGTATTAGCCTTTTTTTTAAAGCATTTTTTATTTGTATTTGACCCTACACACGTACAATTTCAAGCCAAACACAATAGAATCAACTTACTCAACACCAAATATAATAAAACATAATTTCCTCAGTGCCAAACAACTCAAAAGCAATATCCTCAACAATCAAATCATAAATAATCTACAAAGTCCCAAAAGAATATATTACTACATGTACGAGAAGTAGGAAATGTCAAGAACTTGATTAGAAATAGTAGTACAAATACAAAGAAGAAGAAAATCCCAATATGTCACTCATCACGAATAGGCTCGTTAGGATCAAAGGACCCTTGGGCCGAGAAATGGAACCAACACCAGGAGATGCCATGAAGCACTAGATGGAGGTATAGGCGCTACATCAAATGCACCTGCTTCCAATCTGTGCAATAATGCTTCCATGGTAGTCCGAAGCGCAACTATACATGACTCGTAAGCCTCTCGCTCATGCTACATCTTAG